>JAJPUD010009820.1:0-26815 GCA_023553655.1 Myrmecobius fasciatus | reverse complement strand
AATTTTGCTATTTTTTCTAGGTCAGTAAAATAGTTTATTGGGAGTTTGATTGGTATTGTACTAAATAAATAGATTAGTTTAGGGAATATTGTCATATTTATTATATTTGCTCAACCTATGCAAGAGCACTTGATATTTTTCCAATTGTTTAGATCTGACTTTATTTGTGTGGGAAGTGTTTTGTAGTTTGGCTCATATACTTCCTGACTTTCCCTTGGCAAATAGATTGCCAAATAATTTATGCTATCTACAATTATTTTAAATGGAATTTCTCTTTGTATCTCTTGCTGTTGGATTTTGTTAGTGATGTATAAAAATGCTCATGATTTATGTGGATTTATTTTGTATCCTGCAACTTTGCTAAAGTTGTGGATTAATTCTAACACGTTTTTAGTTGATTCTCTAAGATTCTCTAAGTATACCATCATATCCCCTGCAAAGAGTGAATATTTAGTTTTCTCATTACCTGCTCTAATTCCTTTAATCTCTTTTTCTTCTCTTGTTGCCAAAGCTAGCATTTCTAACACAATATTGAATAGTAATGGTGATAATGGGCAAACTTGTTTCACCCCTGATCTTATTGGGAATGGTTCCAGTTTATCCTAATTACATGTGATTCTTGCTGATGGTTTTGAAATAGATACTACTGACTATTTTAAGGAAAAGTCCATTTATTCCTACACTCTCTAGTTTTTTTTTTTTAATAGGAATAAGTGTTGGGTTTTATCAATTGATTTTTCTGCATTTATTGAGATAATCATATGTTTTTAGTTAGTTTGGTTATTGATATAGTCAATTATGCTAATAATTTTCCTAATATGGAACCAGACCTCCTTTCCTGGTAAAAATACTACTTGGTTACAGTGTACTATCCTGGGGATGACTTTCTGTAATCTCGTTGCTAATATTTTATTTAAGATTTGTGCATCAATATTCATTAGGGAAATTAGTCTATACATTTTTCTCTGTTTTTTTTCATCATTCCTGGCTTAGATATTTATACCATGTCTATGTCATAAAAAGGAATTTTGTAGGAGTCCTTCTTTCCCTATTTGTTTCAAATTGTTTATATAGTATTGGAGTTAATTGTTCTTTAAATGTTAGGTAGAATTCACATGTAAATCCAATTGTCCCTGGAGAATTTTTATTAGGGTGAGGATTAATAGCTTGTTCTGTTTCTTTTTCTAAAATGGGCCTATTTAAGTAACTTATTTCCTCTTTTTAATCTAAGTGATCTATATTTTTGTAGGTATTCCTCCATTTTACTTAAGTAATCAAATTTATTGGCATAAAATTGGGCAAAATAACTCCTAATTATTGTTCCAATTTCCTCTTCATTGGTGGAAAATTCTCTCTTTTCTTTTTGAGACTAACAATTTGAATTTCCTCTTTCTTTTTTCTAATCAAATTAACTAAAGGTTTAGATATTTTGTTGATTTTTTTCATAAAAGCAAGTCTTAGTTACATTTATTAGTTCAATAGTTTTTTTCTTTTATTTTCAATTCATTAATCTTTTATTTTTAGAATTTCAATTTTGGTATTTGATTGGCAGTTTTTAATTTGTTTCTTTTGTTTCTAGCTTTTTTATTTGTAAACCCAATTCATGGATCTTTTCTTTCTCTATTTTATGCAAGTAAGTATCTGGAAATATAAAATTTCCCCTTATTCACACTCTAACTGCATCCCCAAAAAATTAGTATGTTGTCTCATTATTGTCATTCTCTTGGATGAAATTATTAATTGTGTCTATGATTTGCTGTTTCACTCCTTAATTGTTTAGGATGAGATTATTTAGCTTCCAATTAAGTTTTGCTTTTTTTCCCCTGACCTTCTATTGAATGTAATTTTTATTGCATCATGATCTGAAAAAAAAATGCATTTACTATTTCTGCCTTTCTGAATTTGATTTTTAGATCTTTTTGTCCTAATATATGGTCAATTTTTGTATAGGGTTCATGAACTACCAAGAAAAAAGTGTATTCCTTGTTGTCTCCATTCAATTTCCTACAAAGGTTTATCATCTAATTTTTGTAGTAGTCTATTTACCTCCTTAAATTCTTTCTTATTTATTTTGTGGTTTTATTTATCTAGTTCTGAGACAGCAAGGTTGAGACGTCCCACTATTATAGTTTTGCTGTTTATTTCTTTTTGTAGCTCTATTAACTTCTTTAGAAATTTATATGCTATACCACTTGCCACATGTATGTTTAGTTATCAATATTGCTTCCGTTAGCTAGATATAATTTTCTTCCTTATCTCTTTTACTTAGATTAATTTTTGCTTTTGTTTGATCTGAGATCAGGATGGCTACTTCTGATTTTTTTTTTTTACTTCATCTGAACCATAACAGATTCTGCTCCAGTCTTTTATTTTTATTCTGTATGTATCACTCTGCTTTAAATGTGTTTCTTGAAAACAACATATTGTAGGATTCTTGCTTTTAATCCAGTCAGATATCCACTTCTGTTTTTTGGTAGACTTCACCCATTCACATTTGCAGTGAAAAGTACTAATTCTGCATTTCCTTCCATCTTTTTTTACCCCAAATACACTTTTCTCTTTCCTTTTCCCCTTTCTCTCCTCCCCAGTCTTTTACTTATGAGCACCACTTGCCTCAATCAGCCCTTGCCCTTTAGAGTCCCTCCCCCTTTCTTAAATTTTCCCCCTACTATTTCTATTTTTCCCTTCTATTAGCCTACCCTTCCCTTTTCTCCTTTCCCCTCTCACTTTACTATAAGGTTAGAGAAGTTTCTGTGTGAAACAAAATGTGTCTAATATTCTCTCTTTGAGCCAAATCTGATGAGACTAACTTTCACACAGTGGTCATCCCCCTCCTTTCTTTCCCTCAATTATAATAGGGGTTTTTTGCCTATTCATGTGATGCAATTTCCCTTATTTTACCTCCACTTTCCCCTTTTTCTGTTATAATCCCCTCTACCTCTATTTTTTTTGTAACAGTAAAATGAAATTATACATGCACTATTAATATATACCCAGAACAGAGATACAGCTATCAAGAGCTCTTTTCTTCTTACCTTTTATGCTTATCTAGTATTTTATATTTGGAAATCAATTTTTTTGTTCAACTCTGGTTTTTTCATCAGAAATAAATGGCATTCTCCTGTTTTGTTGAATGTCCATCTCCTTCCCTGAAAAAAAAAATGTTCAGTTTATTGGCATAGTTTATTCTTGGCTGCATTCCAATTTCCTTTACCTTTCAAAATATCAGATTCCATGTCTTTAATCTTTAAAGTGGAAGCTGCTAGTTCCTGTTGGTCCTTATTGTGGCTGCACAGTATTTGAATTGCTTTTTTCCTGACTGCTTGCAAATTTTTTTCCTTGGTGCAATAGTTCTGAAATTTAGCCATGATATTGCTTGGAGTTTTAATTTTGGAGTCTCTTTCAGGAGGTGTTCAATGAATTATTTCAATGGCTATTTTAACCTTCTGATTCTATGACATCAGGGCAGTTCTATTTGATGATTTCCCAAAAAATAATGTAGGTTCTTTTTATTTTCATCATGGTTTTCAGGAAATCTAATAATCTCTAACTTGTCTCTCCTATATCTATTTTCCAGGTCAGTCGTTTTCCCAAGTAAGTGTTTTACATTTTCATCTGTTTTCTTCATTTTTTTTTAAATTTTGCTTGACAGATTCTTGATGTCTCATTGAGTCATTCAATGCCATTTGTTCAATTATGAATTTTAATGAATTATTTTCTTAATTTACTTTTTTTAGTTCTTTCTGTATTTGTCCAATTGAATTTTTTATGTGTATACATATTTATACAGTTATCTTGCTGTACAAGAAAAATTGGATCTTTAAGAAAAAAAATCTGAAAAGGAAAACACAATGCAAGCAAACATCAATAGAGAGCATGAAAATGCTATGTTGTGGTCCATCCTCAGATCCCATATCCTCTCCCTGGGTGTATATGGCTTTCTTCATCACTGAACAACTGGAACTGGTTTGAATCACCTTATTGTTCAAGAGAGTCACGCCCATAAGAATTGATCCTCTTAAAGTCTTGTTGCACTGTGCATTGATCTCCTGGTTCTCCTCATTTCACATAGCATCAGTTCATGCAAATCTCTCCAAGCCTCTCTGAAATCCTCCTGTTGGTCGTTTCTTACAGAACAATAATATTCCATGGTATTCATATACCATAATTTGTTCAGCCATTCTCCAATTGATGGGCATACATTCATTTTCCAGTTTCTAGCCACTACAAAGAGGGCTGCCACAAACATTTTTGCACATGTGGGTCCCTTTCCTTCCTTTAAGATTTCTTTGGGATATAGGCCCAATAGAAACCCTGCCGGGTCAAAGGGTATGCACAGTTTGATAACTTTTTGAGCATAGTTCCAAATTGCTCTCCAGAATGGTTGGACCCGTTCTCCAACAATGTATCAATGTCCCATTTTTCCACATCCGCTCCAACATTTGTCACTATCATTTTTCCTGTCATCTTAGTCAATCTGACAGGTCCATAGTAGTATATCAGAGTTGTCTTAATTGCATTTCTCTGATCAATAGTGATTGGGAGCACTTTTTCATATGACTAGATAGTATTAATTTAATCATCTGAAAATTGTCTGTTCATGTCCTTTATTCTTATAAATATGAGTCAATTCTTTATATATTTTATAAATGAGGCTTTTGTCAGAACCGTTAAATGTAAAGATGATTTCTCAATTTATTTCTTCCCTCCTAACCTTGTCTGCATTAGTTTTGTTTGTACAAAACCTTTTTAACTTAATATAATTAAAATTATCTATCTGGTATTCAAGTAAGAGTTTCAGTTCTTCTTTGGACACAAATTCCTTCCTTCTCCACAGGTCTGAGAGATAAACTATCCTATGTTCCTCTAATTTGCTTCTAATATCATTGTTATTGTCTAAATCATGAACCCATTTAGATCATATCTTGATATGTGGTGTGGATTAAGCTCTAATTTCTTCTATACTACCTTCTAATTTTCCCAGCAGTTTTTGTCAAATAGTGAGTTGTTATCCTAGAAGCTGGGATCTTTGGGTTTATCCAACACTAGACTGCTATAGTTATTGCCTATATTGTCCTGTGTTCCTATCCTATCCCATTGATTGACTATTCTATTTCTTAGTTAGTACCAAATGTTTTTGATGACTGCTGCTTTATAATATAGTTTTAGATCTGTTACAGCAAGGCCACCTTCATCAGTATTTTTTTTTCATTAATACCTTTGAAGTTCTTGACCTTTTGTTCTTCCTGATGAACTTTGGTACTATTTTTTCTAGATCTGCAAAATAATTTCTTGGGAGTTTGATTGGTATGGCACTAAATAAGTAAATTAGTTCGGGAAATACTGTCATTTTTATTATATTCACTCAGCCTACCCATGAGAATTTGACATTTTTCCAACTGATTAAGTCTGACTTTGTGTGGAGAATGTTTTGTAATTTAGTTCATCTAGCTCCTGACTTTCCATTGGCAGATAGATTCCCAAATATTTTATACTATCCACAGTTATTTTGAATGGAATTTCTTTTTTTATCAATTGTTGCTGAAATTTGTTGGTAATATATAAAAATGCTGATGATTTATGTGGATTTATTTTGTATCCTGCAACTTTGCTAAAGTTGTAAATTGTTTCTAGTAATTTTTAGTTGATTCTCTAGGGTTTTCTAAGTATACCATCATGTCATCTGCAAAGAGTGATAATTTGGTTTTCTCATTACCTACTCTAATTCCCTTAATCTCTTTTTCTTCTCTTACTGCCAAAGCTAACATTTCTAATACAATATTAAATAGTAATGGTGACAGTGGGAAGCCTTGTTTCACTCCTGATCTTACTGGGAATGGTTTTAGTTTGTCCCATTATATATGATGCTTGCTGATGGTTTAAAATAGATGCTACTGATCCTTATAAGGAAAAGCCCATTTATTCCTATACTCTCTGGAGTTTTTAATAGGAATGGGTGTTGGATTTTATCAAATGCTTTTTCTGCATCTATTGAGATAATCATATGGTTTTTGCTAGCTTGGTTATTAATATAATTGATTATGCTGATAGTTTCCCTAATATTGAACCAGCCCTGCACTCCTGGTATAAATCCTATTTGATCATAGTGCATTATCCTGGGAATGACTTTCTGTAATCTCAATGCTAATATCTTATTTAAGATTTTTGCATCAATATTCATTAGGGAAATTGGTTATGCTTATCCTATGTAATTTTTATCCATGCCTCATAAAATTTTAACCCAAAAAGGTTGATCTAATTTTCCAAAGGCCTTCCTTACTTGCATCTGAAACACTCCATCTTTCTTTAATTCTTTGCATTGACCATATTACCTGCTGATTCCTTCCAATTATTAAATTTCTCAATGACATCTTTTAGTTGCTTTTATCTTCAGCCCTGATTATGTATAATCACTGGCTATATATAGAACAGATAGGTTAACACAATGGACAGAGTTATGGGCTGGAGTCAAAAAGACTTCCTGGGTTTAAATCTAGCCTCAGACACTTATTAACTAACTGTGTGACTCTGCGAAAGTCACTTTAACCAATTTGCCTCAAATCTTGATCTGTAAAATGAGTTGAAGAATGATATGGCAAACCATTCAAGTATCTTTGCCAAGAAAAACCCAAATGGACTCATGAAGAGTTGGACAAAATTGAATAGCAATGACTTCATTTCCCACCAACCTCAAGCATTTAGTATTTTTTTCAGATGTGTTATCTGATATCCAGATATCCATAACTATCATCAACAATAGATCACTTCAGCACAGATAACCTTTGCATACACATAGTCTAACTTACCTGATTTTCTTATCTTTAATCTTTTTAGTACTATTTCTATTCCTCACTGCAGGAGTAAAAATATATAGTGTTTTCTTTTAGCTTCAAAGGAGAAAAGTTTAGCAAAGCCATTTTTGCTAACCTTTTTCCATTTTTATTCCAGCTTTATCATCAATTGACCTTGGAAAGACTTTTCTTAGTTGAGAGGCAATCATTAGTGGAGAGATTTCTGGAATTGACTAGATATCCTTGATAAATAGAGAGATGTGGAAGTCACAAGTAATTTGGAATTAGAATATAAATTTATTTGTAAAATCTTATGAAAGCAGATGATAAAAAAAAGAAAAATTAGAAAGTGAGTAATTATTGTGAACTTCATTGTCCCTGTTTCAGAATAAGACAAGCCTAGAAGAAAGGAAAACAAAAAAAAGTTAAAAAAGAAATAAACAAATTAAGTATCTGAACCTATATATATATATACATATATATACATATATATATATATATATATATATATATATTTTCATGATTGTTGAACTAAAATCTTTAAACACATACTTGTTGTTTAATGTCTAATTGAAACTTCATAATTTTTGACCATTTGCTCTCATATAAAACCTCAAAGAAAAGTTAAAAAAAAAAAAAAAACATTGAGGGGTGAGTGAGGATATCCTAAGAGTGATGGCTGTCCCCAGACTGGTATCACAGATTTTGGGAAAGACGAAGTCCCAATCTCCAAGCAAAATCTTTTGGCAGAAATGGGTTTATTATCACTGAGAAGTCTCTCAGTGGGCTAGTTCCTGATTAGGAATTAGCAAAGTTTGGAATACAGTCTTGATTTTTATTTAGCCTTCTATGGCCCATGCCTAGGGAGTGATCTTGAATTGAGAGATGAATTGAGGGACTAATTTCTTTGTCAATAATGGATGGTAATTATGCCCCAGGCAAAGATCTTCAAATGAATTAATTGTAGGTGGGGATTATTGTGGGAGTTTCCCTTGGAAATCCAGGAAGAGGGTGGGGATTCTCCCAAAGATTGGGAGGGATTGAGATTCAGGGTTTTTCCAACCCAGGTCCACCCCCCAAAGATCAGGGATACACAATTCTATTACGTCAAAAAAAAATTAAATATATCCTTTAAAAACAACAATCCCATAATTGCAATCACTCTGGAACATATGAAAAAGACAAATTTAAATGGCATGTGAACCTAAGAAATAGGTGAGTTAAAGAACAAATAACAGGGATGTATTACCTGTAATACCTGAGTATTAAAATAAATAACAATGAGACAATATGCCATAAATTGTGGGTTATTACTTAGTTATAACATTTTTATTGACAAAAGTGAAAATTATAAGATTGAGTTAAGCAAACAAACCTAAATGAATATTCTCAAAAGAAATAAAATCAGAAATATCAAAAATAAAAGATTCCCAGGACAATAGTCAATTGATTATCACAAGTGAAGACAAATGAGAAAATAAATTGGCAAGATTAAAAATAAGAAGGGAGAATATTACAAGTAGAAAGAAATAGCTAAAATTATGAAAAACTACTCAGTTATAGACTAACAAAAATGAAAACTTTCTGGAAAAGATGAAAATTAACAAAAATATAAAAAACTCAAATCAACAGAACAGGATATCTAGAGTCTAAACAACTTTTCTATGAAGCATAATCTCCTAGCAAATCATAAGTCAATTCTTAAATGGGGATGGGGACCAAATCCAGATATATTTACAAATGAATTGTATCAGAAACATAAAGAAAGCCTATTTTCTTAGCATGTGATTAAGTGCAGGAAGGCTTGTAATCCAAAGATAATAAGTACCAGAAAAAAATAAAATCCACTTAAAGCAAATCCATTATCCATTCATAGTAACTAGTGAAAACAAATTGTTATTTTGGAACTTGAAAAAATGAAGCAAAGAGTGTTGGAAATGTCATTTATATTTAACCAAATTCAGGTTATAATTACTATAATTTTCTAATTCCCTAGAGTGAATAAAGAAGGAATGAAATCCTGATGAATTTTCATGCACTTTTCTAAAACAAAATTATATGATAGCATGTTACAACAACCTTCTTTTCACATTTGACTTTTGCAGAAAGATAATAAAAAGGTTCAATGCTGCAAAAATGTCTGTGATATTATTAATTTTCCCAAGGGCTCCTCTTTAATAGAAGTCAATTTTTACTCTTTTGAAGGCACACTGACAATAAGTAGTAGAAAATATGTGGACATAAATGGATATAAACATTAATGCTAAGCAGAGAGGATTATTTGAGTAGGCATTCATTTTATAAGCAATTGTTTCATAAGGGAATATTTTTGTTTTTGGAAGACTTTTGCTTTCCTATTGAGAAAAGCAAACATTGATTTTGTATTTCATATTTGATTTCATGTTGTAATTGATTTTGTCCTACATCTGAACTTAGTTGAGAAATTTGGCTGGTCTGTAATCAGTTAGGTTTACAAATCCAATTCTCTTGCTGATCCATGTTATTTTCTTGCCTCTTTGAAAACTGTTGTCCATGAGGGGAAGCTAATGGCTACCAGGGAGACTTGTCCAGTATCTATATCACTGAACAATTCTTCAAGGATATCTGATTTTCCATCCAAATAATTTGTCCTACTTTCTCTAACCATGCAGGTGGTTTCAAAAAATGAACATTTCTTAATCACAGGAGGGAAGGAGGGAGTTATTACTAACTCCTTATTTCAAATTTCCAAACATATTGTTCCTCACACCTCAACTCCATAACTAATCATATTTTCCTCAGCCACATGATTCTGCCAATTATATCCGTATTCTATTTTTAAATCTATGTTTATTAGGAAAAAAAAAACACCACCAACAACAACAAAAAAAAAAAAAAAACAGCTGCCTCCTTATCAAGGATCTTTGGGCAAACTTGAGGCAGTCATCAGACCCACTCTATTATTAGGTTTCCCTTGTTAATAAACTGTTATCTTATTTGCAGAATATCTTCCTCAGTCTATTTTTAATGAATTTTACTGATGATACCCTACAAACTTATAGGGAGGTAGAGTCATATAGAGAGAAGAGAGCTAAACTCAGGGGACTGTAGAAAGGCATGAGTTCTAATCTACTTTTTGATACATGAACAATTGAAGATTCATATTAGTGAAGGATATTTCCTCACTAGAGAAGTGCTTTACAAAAATGAAATAATAGAAACAATTCAACTGGACCTGTTATTGAATTCTAATATTCTGATACTGAATTCAAAGATTACAAGTTTTCAGTCTTGAAAATCAGTATGTGACAGTGATGTGGCATAGTGTTCTTAGACTTTAATGAAGAAATCTGGACTTCCACCATCAATTAACTAATTGTGTCAATCATGCAAGTTTTTTGCTTTACTATGAAGAAAAAAATCCTTTTTATATGCATTCTATTTTTTTCCTAAGCCATCTGTTGCACCATGCCACTTATTGTTTTTGAGTCCTATAATAAAATGCAATGAGTTGCTTGAGTGTTTTTAATCTTAACTGATCAATTAACAAAGTAGGTATATTCCACACTTCTTAAAAGCCAACATAGCATGTTATATAAGGAAGTCTTCTTAGACTCTAGAAGACTGACCTGGGTTGAAATCCTGTCCTACTAGGTAACTGTGTGACCCTTGGACACAATTTCTTTCCAAACTCTTCATCTGTAAAATAGGAGGACTTTATGATCTATGTAGTTCCTTCTAGTTCTATATTTCTAATCTTCTCATCTTATGATCCATATATAACAAAGTTTGAGAAGGTTGTTAGTTAGGTAAGAGACATGTAAAAACATCTAGATGACAAACATTTACTTTCATTAAAAAAAGAATTATTATTTTAGATCTTCTCTTTAGGATAGGTTTTAATATGAAAAGAGCATGCTGAATGCCAAAGGGAAAAGGGAAGAAATATGGCTGACTTTGGACCAACAGGGTTCATAATCCTGAGAGGCAGGGCCCACAAAGTAAACTTCACTACCTATATTCTTTTCCTTACATTAATATCTGAAAATTCACAGATATCAAAGTATGTCTGATATATGCTGATGAGTCTTTGCCCAACATTCTCTTCATCAGGGTTTCTATACTGATTCTTTATACATTAAATTTCTATACTAAACATTCCAATTTCCTTTTACTTTGAATCACCTTTGATTTTCCCCCTAACTCTTGCTTATAAAAAGCTCAGACTCTAGCTGCCTAATTATACAAAGTTGTAGATCATATGCCTACTAGTAAAAGGCAGGCTTTACTTATTATTAAGAAGCTATGGAAAAATGTCTCTTTAATAATGTCAATAATAAACCATCCAAATAGATAAATTATGGATTGTATATGATGTTTCTCATATTTCAATAAGCCCTTCCTTGCTGAGAATATATAGAGAAGTTCAAATCATATATTTTCTTAATTCATATTTTGGATTTAGACATCAGTCATCTGGCTCCACATTCAGTACACTATTGCTGCAGGCATGTTCATTTATAATTTTAGAAAGGAGGCTGGCAGATATTCTCTCTCTTTTGCTTCAAAGGTCAGTAATTTGTACCATTAGTGGTCTGATAAGAAGCTATAAAGAACAGGAAAAAAAATATAAAGAAGGACTAAAGGATTTCAGTGTTCAAGTTGCTTGACAATAGATTCTAGAAACTGTCTGAACATGCAGATAGTATATAAATACTCTCATGATTCTTCTAACTAAATCAAGAACTTGGATATTGCACTTAATAAGCAAAATTTACAATGAAAGGCATTGATTTACATTAAATAAATAATATTAAAGGCAGTGTTATACACAAAGCAAAGTTGAAAAGCAACATTAATGTTTTTTTGTTTTTGTTTTTGTTTTTTCTTTGCAGAAAAAACACTTTCTAAACTTGTCTCATCAGGCACTCAAATCTCTTTACACCTGCCATTTTGGTTTTCTCTTTCTTCATTCTTGAAATCCCACTCCTTCCCTCCAGACTTGCAACATTATAGTGCTCTGCTTGGAAATAAAAAAAAAAAAAACCTGAGCTAAGATCTCACCTCAAAAAAGTTTCTTACCTTCTCTTGATTTCATTTTTTTTTCATCAGAAGAATGTGGGTAATAAAATTTGTAGCAATTGTCCCACAGGGTTAGTGTAAGACGAATTAAATATATCGGGCCAAGAATTTTTTGAATCTTAACATTTTATAGATAATGTCAGTTATTATCTTTGCCATCCATCATCATCATCATGGTTCCCATCTTTTCTCTGTCTTTCTGGCCAGCTACCCAAGAATCCTAAATTGGATAGTAGAAATAGGACCCCTCCATCTTGAGCAATACCTGGCTTTCCATGTTTCTTCCTTTCTTTATCCTCACTATAGAGATATTTTTTGTTTCATTATTTAGAGAACTATACTTAAAAGCTGTAATTGGAAATGAACTGCTAAACTCACTATGAGGAATTCATATTTGAGAATGCTATGCTTTCAGGATTTTTTTACATATATTAATAGAACAATTCTTTAATTATGAAATAAATCTCAGATGATAGATTTTCAAGGGTTGGCTGGCAAGACACATGATTTATGTATATATACACACATATGTGTGTATATGCATACATATATGTATATATAGAGAAGCCCCCCTCAATATACATGCATATTTGTATATGTATATACATATATATACATATATATATATATGTGCATATATATATGTACATCTAGGGGGAGCTTTCAATAGATGTGGTTATATCTCCTCAGGACTTGAATTTATGTTAACTCCAATCTTAAATTCTGAAAATACACATATATTTTGTGCACCTATGTTCATAAAAACACATACACATTTGGGATCATGATGAACATATACATATGCTTATGCATATATATGTGTTATATATAATTTAAAGAGATAATTTCAAAAGCTAACAGATAAAAAAATATGGGTTATTTTCCCTGGAAAATCCAAGGTCATTGGTAAATTCTGCAATTTCCTGAAGGCCATCTAGCCTTTCCTTGTTTATCCACATATTTAATTCTTGTTATAGATCACCATGAATTGCAATGTCTATTAAAGATCCAAATATAGATTGAATATCTTTATCAAGTTGTAAATTATGTTTTGCATAAAAATTTTTTTCAACTTGTTTTTTGTTTATGGGGGGGGTGTTTTGTTTTGTTTTTTCCCTGTGAAAATAGTTTATCCGAGTTCTCATCATCTTCTTGATTGTCAAGAGTATAAGGAAGGTAACCAGTAGTTTTGATGGACTGATTGATGAATTTATAGGAAATGATACACTACATACCACAAGATGGACTGGCATCAGTCAATTGAAATATACATTTTGAAGTGAGTACTCTCATCATTGTCATCACAAATGTACCTAGATATTAGAGACACGTTAAAAAGGTCAGAAATAAATTATCATGGTTATGTAAGTGAAGAAATAAAAAGTTTTAGTAGTTTAATCATATTCTAATAAATACAGTGAAAACAGTTTTAAATGGAGTAATTTTCAGTTTTTCTATAACCATTCTCCCCAAATAAGGAGTCATCACATAATGTGATATCAGAAGAACAAGATTGGAGTATATGGGCAGTAAAATAGAAAGACTTGGAGTTTGTGTTTGTTCCACTGTGATTGGACTTCCATAGTTTTCAACTATGGCAGATGCCCTCTCAGTATTGTTATTGGAACTAGTTTATTCTTACATCCTTGTATTTATGCTTCTAGTTCTCCTCAAGATATAAAACTTCTACCCAAGGTACTGGTTTTCTTTTCAGCTTATTATTAGATACATAGATAGATAGATAGATAGATAGATAGATAGATAGATAATACAGTATATCTATATCTATACAGATGGATGATATAGGTTTATATCTTCTATCTACCACTATATCTAATAATTGCACTAAAATGTTACTACTATAATAGATAACTATATATAATGTATTATATGTACATAATATATATATATAAAATTCTTGCTATCTATCTATCTTCATCTCTCAACTTCCCAGTATATTTAGTCATTTTACTTACCCCTAAGATGGGAATGTATTTGTAAATTTCATTTCCTTATTCCTCTTCTATAATTCTTCTTCAATGCCTCAAAGCAGTATGAAGTAAACTTGAGTTATTATTAAAAAAAATTATACCAGAGGAGAACAATCTGTGACAAATTCCACCAATTTTAAAAGTCTTCAAGCAAAGACCTGATGGCAGTCTGTATGTTTGTCTCACAGAAATTAGCCTAAATTTGGGAAAATAATCATCAGGGGCCTGGCTTTCAAGTGATGAATATTGTTGGCCACAAAAATACATGAAGAAATTATAATCTGCATAAGTAAACAGAACATCCATATATGTGAAATTTAGATCCTTGAATAAGGTAAAGGACTTTAGTAAATATATATATATATATTTTTTTTTTTCCAAACTCTATGTGGTTCACTCATAATAGTAATGCTATTTTCTCCTTTTTTTCCACTAGTTAGTTAAAACCTCACAATTGCCAAAAAAAAAATCCCATATATATATGGGTTAATTTTATAAAAATCATTATTATTATTTTTATAATTAAAAACAATCCAATGAATTAAGTATAAAATCTAAAATTGGTATTAGGTGCTTTCTCTTTTTTCAGCTTATTAATAGCTTCTAATATTTGAAACTGACTTCTTTAGTCTTTTGTAGCATGCTTTTACCCTTTCATTCTAGCAGCTAAGAATAATCCAGAATGTCCCATCCTGAATTTGTCCTTGGGGATTAGTTTGCCATATACTGATATCAACAGAATTTTATAAAAGAATATGGTAACTTCACCCATTGTCCACCCTTGACAATGCTGGTTCTGTTATCATTGATTATTAAATTTATGTGTGTTTTGTCTTACTTGCTAAAAGGTAATTAGCTTCAACCTGGATTTTTTTCCCTCACAATTTTGATTGTTTTTTAGTACTCAAGAATATTTTAGGTCTTTATTTTTAAAATTATGTTTAAATATCTATGGGATTCAAGTTTAGTAGCTCATTTAGTTAATTTGAGTTTTTTTGAATTTTCTCATAATTGTGAAAATAAATATTTTCCCAATAAATTATTCACATATATACACCTTTTAAAATGAAATCATGTGATGTTATTCTGATCTTTCCAAATTCCCTCCAAACATACTACATTTACACATCTTTTCTATTAACACAGTTATTAGTTTCCCCACATTTTGTAACTCTGAGGATTTCAACATGCCTAACTGTTCTGCAAAAAACAAACAAACAAAAAAAAAACCCTAAGTCTAAGCACAATGTATTCCTTTTTTTCCCTAAGTGCCTTCAAACCTTCAAATTTGGGATTACTACTCAAAATAATCATTTTAAGATCCCTGTATTTAGAAACTGTGGGGATACAACTAATTAAAAAGTAAAAGATTCAATTATACAAGTAGTTTTTGTATGCAACAACACCCAACCAATTGGATTAATTTATTTCATCATTCAAATGTGGTTTTCGTTTTGTTCACTTATGAAGTCAATGGATGGACAGCTATATCCTTGCTGTTCTTTTCAATAATACATCTTTAACACCTAAATTGCATTTTAATATTCAAATTTAATTTTAACACTTCCATCTTTTGAATTCTTTACTCATGAAAATTGGCCATTTCTTTTCTAAGGAGAAATATTTTCTCCATTCTTATTTCAAAAACTGCAGACCATTTTATACTTTCTACGAAGAATACTGGGAGATACCAAAAAATGGGACTAGCAAAAATAAAAAAAATTAAACAAAACTGTTAGAGTAAAGGAAAATACTTGAATTTGGGGTTAAATAAATATCTGGTTGACTTCATGAGCAAGTCATTTCATCTCTCTAGATCTCAATTTCCTCATTTATGAAATTAAAGAGTTAGAGTATATGAATTTTAAGGCCTTTTCCAGATCAAATTTTATAAAATTTCTTCCCAATGTGACCAAATTAATGACACCAATTTTCACATGTGACTGTCAGAAATAAATTTCATTAATTGGTAGTCACCAATCATATTTACTTGCTATAGCTCAGTATTTTAGAATTAAAATATTTAAAGATAAAAATCTCTCCAAAAACATGTAATTCTACTTTTTGTTATATTTGCACAAAGGAACAAATATTTCAATTCCATAAAAATTGAAACAAAATTCTCAGAAGCATATACACACACATACACACAGACATCTCTCCATTTGTTTATGGGTGTGAGTGCATAAAAAAAAGAATTCTTAAACATGGAAATTTATGGGCAGAAAGAACTGATCTTATGAGAAAGTATTTGAGGAGAACTGCTCTGACAAGAAACAATTTGTGTTTGGCCTTGTCTGATAAAGTGGACTGGTTTGGGACCCAGACCTATGGTTTTCAATCTGTAGAGAACTGCTCTTGTGGAAACTCCCACCATTGATACACATTAACAATTTGTCTATAATTTGGAACATTAATTTTTTTTAGGATACTAAGAGATTAGTTAAGTTGCTCAAAGTCACATAGGTGTCAGATGTGCTATTTGGAAGCAAATCTTCCTTTCTCCAACTTCCTCACTATATCTACTAAATACACACACACACACACACACACACACACACATATATGTATATATGTTATATATACATATATATATATATATACAATGCTGCCTCCATATAACTAATCTTTTTTGTTTTGTTTTATTTGTGTTTCTTTTTTCCCAAATAAAGAACATTGCCTCCCTGCCAAATACACACATATAATTGAATAGGCTCATAGCAAAAGAACTGCAAAGCTTGTATTCCTAGTTCAGTCATTCCAGAAAAGAGCACATGCCCTGAGGCATGTCCTGTATAAAAAAGAGAAAAAGAATACAATCCATTTTGGCTTTTTTTTTTTTTTTTTTTTTTTTTTTTTTTGGCTGAGGCAATTGGGGTTAAGTGACTTGCCCAGGGTCACACAGCTAGGAAGTGTCTGAAACCAGATTTGAACTCAGGTCCTCCTGACTTCAGGGCTGGTGCTCTAACCACTGCGCCACCTAGCTGCCCCTCCATTTTGTATTTACCTAAATTGAGCTTTTTAAAGGAAATCAAGCTACTTGAATAACTTGTTGAAGCACTTTCTAAACTAGTTAGGCATTTTTCAAGCTATTAGTGTACTATTTAGCAAATCCATATTGTAGATTCAATAAATGCTAAATTAAGACTCCTAAAGATAATGAGGGAAAGGAGCTTCCTCCTTAGCATCCCATACTACTGTCCAATACTTTTCAATGTTTAATCTACTGGTTCAATAAAAGAATACTACTCTTTTGTCTAAAAGACCATATGTCATTTTGAGAAGTGCTTGATTCATAATGACAACCTTAGGATTGGAAAGCCTTGTTCATTGTCTTCAAACAGATGGAGAAGACATCTCAATCTCCCACAGTTACAAAAGAATGCAACATGTCTTAGTCTTTCTAGACATAGACTTATGCCTTAAGAAAATTGTAGTTCATAAAATGAATACAAAAGTTGGGATTTTTTTAATGAAAAAAAAATTAAAATTAAAAAAAGTGCTAATCCCAATCTTTTAAGAGTAACCATTCCTACTTTTCAGCAAATTTTGATTAGTTGACAGAAACTTTTGTAAACATTTGCCTCCAAGTCCCTAGCCAGGAGTAAAAGATCTATCTGTGTTCAGAGATATAGATCAGGGGATCAATTTGCTGTCTTTATAAATTACCACTCACTGACTGTCTCTTCTGTTTTAAATGTCAACAAGCAATACAGTAGCTGGTTGTCCCATTTCTGACTGGTATCTGTCAGCAAATGAAACTATTAGTATAATTGGAAAGGTAACCTACAACGCAGCAATTGTATTCTTGAAACAAGACTTTTCCAACCATTAGAAAAAAAGTTTTCAACCATTCCACTTTCTTTTCCTCTTTCCCACTTGTCTTTCTTGTTCTATTTCTTGCTTGCAACAGAGAAACATGTAGTAGATTCCATCAAAAATGGGGAATTTCTTTTGCACATAACTTTAATTTGATTGTCTATGATTCTGTAGGCAAATACCAGAACACTGAATCACATACAGTGTCTGCAGTCACATCATCTGTGTCTACAGATGGAAAACAGGCTGCACAAACAGGAAGTATTGCTAACCAGGTGGAATTCCAGTTTCAATATGTTTGAACAAATCATTGGGTGGCATAAAGCCACTGGCAAATGTGCTGTGCTGGAAAGAGTCTATGAGAAGGTCCTTTTAGGTCCCACAAGTCCTAAATAAAGCAAAATAAAAAATAAAAAAAAATTTAAAAAAAGGAAACCTTTGTTATTATTATAAAATCTGTAGGATATTACTACCTGTTTATCTCTGATACATTTCCTCATTTGCTTGCTAGTGCAACTTTGTCTTTTACACCACCACCAACACTACCCCAACTTCTTTGAGTTTAGAATTACCTTAAATGTGTGCGGATTAATGCCACAAAGAAAGAGAGACAACATGGATAAGGAAACTCAAATCAGAGAAGAGTTCGACTCATGCTTTGAAATGTCATTTGCAGGAGGTCTGACCTTGTTTCTTATTATCCTTTATTTGACTTAGGCAATTCCAATCCTTGATCAGCACTTTTGGACAAGGTACAGCTTCCTGTAATTTTCCTTCTCCTTTCTTTACCTATAATTTCTCACCAAGTGACCATGGCAACTAACCCTATTATACTTTGATAATCAAGGAATTCAAGTATGATATTCATGAATCTCTGAACTGCTTAATTACAATGGTTGTTAACCCCATTGTAGCAAAGTGATATTGACCTTGAAAGATTACATAGGTTGTCCTGAGCCAAGGAGTGAGACTAAGTAGAAACCAGTATTTTAACTTTGACCTTCAGTATCACCTTACAGGTGAGTCATGTAGCTGGAAAGGAAAATCTATACTGTGGTATGGATTTATTCCCCCTTAGTTTAAAATACAGCTCTAAAGGGGGAAAATTTATTAAATTAAAAAATTAAGTATGCATGCTTATTTATTTCTTTGTACACATATATGTTTTTACTTTGTACCCTAGTATTCCAAGTAGAGGAACCACAGAAACACATACACATGCACAAAGTCTCCTTGGATTTCATATTTCACCCTTCTTTTTATACATCCTATATAGTACTTTACTTTCTGATGATGACCAGAATATCAGTGGTAGGGAGGGAAGAGGCAGCTTTTTATTCTTTATCAGCTGGAATCAACCTTTCTCCCAAAGCCTTTCCATTTAATGCTAGCAGAGGTTTGTCTTTTTTCTTTTAAAAGTTAAATCCACCTTCATCACACAATGAGAGAAGAAGTGAAATTAAACTGCAGTGTGTTTCAGAAGAGAAAATCTACTTTATTTATCTCTCAGTCCTACTTTAACATACACTGACCTAATTACAGCCCACACCAGGAAAGCTAGGAAAGCCAAAGGAGCGTTTCTGCCACCTAGTGGTGATTTTTCACCACTGTCTCTCAAGACCTCACTTCAAATCCATCCTCCCCACATACTTTTTTTTTCCTATGTGCAAATGACCTTCCCTAGTCTCTCTGCATGAATGCTAGGAATATACATTGTGTGCTGTTCCATTCTTTTGGAGCTTGAAAGTGGAATGGTTTGACTAAAGAATAATATTTTGGAAAGGTTAAGTTATTTCCTTTTAGGAGGAGCAATAAATAATTTGAAAGCTATTTTAATAAGGTGCTGTCACATTTCTGAAAAGTTAAATTGAAAATTCTATAACAAACATTAACATTTATTAAGGCAATTTAAAAATACACATATGGTACATGGAACTTAAATTTTTTAAAGCTTTTAACACTACTTCCCTCACCTAATACTCCATCTCTACCCCAGTATGAACAACCAAAAAGTATGTATTCTAACACAGTAATGAAGACAACTCATGGTGGTTTATTTCTCATATTTTTTATTTGTTTGAGACAGGGGGTAAGGTGAGACATTGATGATTATTTGCTTCTCTTTCTTCTTTTTCTAGCTTCATTAATCAGTTATTGATCAATTACTTGAAAGAAAAGCTTAGAGGAAAAAAAGTAGCCAGTATTTAATTAACCATGCTAATTAAGACCAGGGAAAAGATGAGGAAAATGAAATGTACTGATGACATTCAAATCTATTTGAGTTAACCTGTCCCTCATCAAATTATTATGTAGACAATATTTACTTCAGTGGAAGTACTAATAAATATTGAAATATCTTCTATCTATGACAACCATGTTGATAGAGAAAGTAAAAAAGTCTGACAATATGAGATATAGTTTACTAACTCCTGAATTATCCCAATGAAAGATACATAAAATGAAATAAGAATCCCAATTTTGGAATGAAATGAACATCTTTCCTTAGATTTATTTTATCAATGTGTTATCATTCTGGCTAAAAACAACCCTTAGCATATTATGAACAGAAATAATTTTCATCATGAACAGAGTCATCAAGGCAGCTGGTTAGGGTGCTGGATTTAGAATCAGGAAGACAAGTTCAAGTCCAGCCCCAGACAAGTAATTTAAACTCTACCTCGATTTTCTCATCTGTAAAATGGGCAAAATAATTTATTTTCCTGAAGTTGTTGTAAGGGTCAAATTAGATGATATTTGTAAAGTGCTTTGAAAACCTGAAAGTTATGTAAATATTATTATTGTTGTTATCATCATTAATCAGCAGCATTAGCACTTTTAATAAAAAAAATATGATCCCAGGAAGGTGTCTTGCAGTTTAGGACATACAAGGTTCTGATAAAAGTTTCATAGCTTGTAATCTCATTAAGTTGATTTACCAAATGGATCAGGAGATTTGCCTATATGTTATAAGACTATGTGTTTGACACTTCAAGGAATGAAATCTATAATTTTCCAATGGATTAATTTATTATTGATAACTGAATTTAATATTTTATTTAAGAAACTGGGAGTTTGTCCTGAATATTTAGATAATATGTTCTGCTTTTATTCCTTATTCAATTTTGGATTTTCTACTTCACATTGTATTTTGTAGACCTCGGATGCTAGTTCTAAAGTAAAGATTTCATGGATATTAGAGAAATTGTAGGAGGCAAATTAATATGAGACTGATTCTAAGGGTGTGATATGTCTCTATTTTGAAGTGTTTTTCCCTTCCACAGTGATACTATAAGAAGTTGGAATTAAAGTTTCAAATGTCTCTTACTTCTTCTTTCTCAGTGGCCAGCATGTTGATGACAGGTAAAAATAAGGAAGAAGGGATCAGGGAAACATTTTGTGGTGAACAGGTAAAGAGATGGTGATAAAAGTAATAAGTGAGAAGATAGGTCATAGGAAGACGCAGAATCCAATAAGAATACTTTAAGAGTAACAATAACTCATCTTGGTTTTTGACCTCAAAGACCATGAAATGAACCTCTTTCCAATCTTTCCTTTCTAGTTCATCAATTACAGAACACCCCACCATCTTCCTCAAGTGTGATTCTGGCCATATCATTCCCTTGTTCAGTAACATTTCATGGGCTTTTTTGTTTGTTTGTTTGTTTTTACTATGTACAAGTCTTTGATTTAAGGAGATCTGTGAACTTGAAGAAAGAAACTGTATATTTGCTTATATTTGTATTTTCAAGTCTGAGTACAGAGGCTAGCACATTAAAAGAACTTCATACATATACATGGTTCTACTAAGTGGCAATCTGACTCCTACTAATGCATCATTCCCCCTTTTTTTTTCTTATTACTCTCTTTAGATTCTATACTCTAGCCAAACTGACCTACAAGCCATGATCTCCAAACTCATAACACTATATTTTACATCCACACATGCCTGAAAGTCATAGCTCAGACCTGAAATGCTCTCATTCACCATCTCTCTCTAAACATCTTTGTTTTCTTTTAGGGTTAAACTTAGATGTCACCTCTTTTTGGAAGTTTGCTGTAATCTTCCACATCTTCCCCCTATTTTAAGTGTTCTCTTCTCTATTTTTCCAGTTCTTTATTTTTGTATGTATTGTAGCTATTTTCTCACCTACTGGTAGATTTTAAGCTCCCTTATGGAAATTTTGTGTTCTCTTTATTTATCTGTATCCCTAACACAGTACCTTGAAAAGTAAGTGGGTGCTTAAAAATGTTTGTTTAATTAAATTATGTTTTATCCAGTGACTGTGACAAATGGAAACAGAATTATGTAATTCATTTGATGTTCAAGGACAATATTTTTACCTGAAGTGTCTAGGTAATTATTTCAATTCCCTTTCTCTTTTGTCTGTGGGTAAAGCCCAAGAAACATTGGGGGTTCTATGGCAGGAGTCTTGGATAGCTTTTATCTCCATTCCTAACTAACACATAGATGTCTTAAGGGAAATCACTTAATCTTCTTAAAGCTTTGTTCCTTTCCTAAATAGCAAGAAAAAAATGAATTTGGTTTGTGAATCACTCTTATTTCTTTGGATAAAAATGCTATGGAAGACTTCTAAGGTTCCCTTCCAGCTATAATCTATGTCTATGTGAAGAAAGTGATAATATTGTTTTGTTAATTTTTAAAAAAATATTGATTGTATGTCATTAATCTCTTTTAAAGTAAATAATAAAATCCATTTTTTTCTTAATAAATATGTTCCCAAAACATACAAATGGTTATTTAGTCATGTAATTTTCTATGTTTATCTAGCTCAATACTGTTTTTATACTTTTTTTATTTTGTTATTTGATTTTATATTTTCTTACTTTGCAGAAATAACTCATAGGACTTATGCATACTTAAATGTCCTTTTTATCTGTGCATTATTGCATGCATTCAAAAAATCAATAGAATTTAAATCCTTAGCCACAGGGCAAAATATGACTATTTAGAACATTTAATACACTTCTCTCCTTGGTGAGTTCCATCAGCAATATGCAGTATGGCATTTGAGTCAAGGGGTTAAGGGCTAAAAATGATCTCTGCCTGTGAAGAGATTTGATTTTTTTTTTGTTCTTCTAGATGAAAACATGAACAGAACAAGCATCCTTACAACTCAAGAAATTCACTTAAACCTTTAATAAATACCCTGAAAGCAGCAATACATTGGAACCACTAAGTCAATGAGCCACAGAGATTCAGTTCAGATCACATGATCATAAATTGAATCCTCCTATCATCAGCTCAGCATCTGAAATCTTCTCCCTTCCTCTTGAGGACACAGAAAGCCTCCCCATTTTTTTTAGGCTTGGGGTACTTTTGTGGTAGATATTGGATGTAGCTAAGCATAACATTTAAAATAAAATTTCTTCTGTGGAAAATATCTGTTTTATATAGGAATGCATCACTATACTGATGTGTAAATTAGCAGTTTGTGAGATATTCACACATAGGGAAAAGTCAAGGTGAAAAGGTACAGAAATGGTCCAGAGTTTTCAAAAGAGTTTTTGTCATAGAACTTCCATCTTCCTCCCACCCTCAGTCCCTCCTGTCTTTCCTTTTCTCCCTCCCTCTCTCCCTCCTTCCCTCCCTCTTTCTTTCCTTCCTTTCTTCCTTCCTTCCTTCTCTCTCCCTCCCTCTTCCTTTCTTCCTTCCTTCCTTCCTTATCTCTCCCTCCCTACCTTCCTTCCTCCCTTTCTACCAACCTCCTTGCTGACCTACTCAGGGACCCCAAGTTATTCTCTAACCTTGTAATTGGCAGAATGATTTCCTCATACCAATAAGAGCAGTTTTTAAAGGTACTTTTTAGCACAAATTTATGAATAATTAAAATTATGTTCAAATCAACACAATCCAGAACAAATCTAAATGGAATACAAACTTTCATATTAGTGCATAAATATTGCAAAGTATCACTTGGTGCTATTGATTAGGTATTTCATGGGGGCGGAGCCAAGATGGCAAACTGCAGACAGCGTTCTCTGTGAGCTCCTGAGACCTTCCCTCAGACCCAGACAAATTGAGCCTCTGAACTGGTTCTGGAGTGAGGGCTCCACCAAACACTTGGACTACAACGCACTTCTATCAAATATCTACTTTGAAAGAACTTCTGAGGTCAGTTTTAGATGGGCAGGAGATCCAGCAGCTCCCAGCACTCAGACGCCAGTGCGCAGCTGGGGTGCAAGTCCGGGACTGGGAAGGACCAGAGGATTTTGGGCTGCCAGGAACTCCCTGGGAGATGCTTGGGCCACTTTGCTCTGCTTGCGGGCAGATGCTTTGGCAGGTCTACCTTTGATAAAGGGTGGATTGAGAGCAGCTCAAAGTGTGGTCCTAGTGTGGATCAAGCCAAATCAGCCCCAGATCGGAAGTCAACTCGGCAAACAGCCCCAGGGCAAATGGAAATTGCTGCTGCTGCTGCTGCTGCTGCTGCTGCAGAATTCCCTGCTATTGACTGATACCTCAGCTAAACATCATGAGCAAGAAGAATAGAGTTCTCACCATAGACAGCTTTTATGGAGAGAAACTAGAGAAGTCCCCAGATCCTGAGATTCTGAAAACAATCCCAGGTAAAGCCACAAAGGTGGACTTAAGCTGGTCTCCCTTTCAGAAGGATTACCTGGAAGATTGCATAAAGAATCTCAAAAGAGAACTAGAAGAAGAATCGGGAAATAAATTGAGAGCAGTGAAAGAAGGAAATATTTCCCTGCAACAGAGATGTGAAAAACTGGAAAATAAGTCTGGTGAATTGGAAAAAGACAACAATTCACTGAAAAACAAAATTAGTGAATTGGAAAAAAACAAAAATTCACTGAAAAATAAAATTAGTGAATTCAAAAAAGACAACAATTCACTAAAAAACAAAATTGGTGAATTGGAAAAAGTCACCAAATCACAAGAAAATAAAAATAGTGAATTGGTAAAAGACAACAATTCACTGAAAAACAAAATTGGTAAAATGGAAAAAGAATGCAATGAAAAAATAAAATTCAATTAGCCAGTTACAAAAGTAGCTAAAAAAGATAACTGAAGGAAATAATACCTTAAAAATTAAAATTGAACAAATTGAAATGACTGACTCAATAAGACTTAAAGAATCAGTCAAACAAAAACAAAAAAAATGAAAAAAATAGAAGACAATATGAAATATCTCCTAGGAATAACAACTGACTTGGAAAACAGATGCAGGAGAGACAATCTAAGGATTAGGGGAAATGTGTATAAAAGAGGGAAGGTTCTAAAGGGGGGAGGACTATTAGAGGGAGGTGGTCATCAAAAATAAAATACTGGGGAGAAGGGAAGGGAGTAAGGGGAAAGGGAAGAGAAAAATATAACTTTGGGTAATAAAGATGCAAGAATATATATATATATATATATATATATATATATATAGTCATTTTAACTGTGAATGTGAATGGGATGAACTTTCCCATAAAACAGAAACAGATAGCGGACTGGATTAAAAGCCAGAATCCTACAATATGTTGTTTAGAAGAAACACATTTAAAATATAAAGATACAAACAGAGTGAAGGTAAAGGGCTGGAGCAGAATCATTTATGCTTTAAGTGAACAAAAAAAGCAGGGCTAGCAATCCTTATGTCAGATTAAGTAAAAGCAAAAATAGATCTAATTAAAAGAAATAAGGAAGGAAACTATATTTTACTAAAGGGTACCATAGACAATGAAGCGGTATCAATACTAAACATATATGCACCAAGTGGTATAGCATCCAAATTCCTAGAGGAGAAACTAACAGAGATGCAAGGAGAAATAGACAGTACAACTATACTAGTGGGGGATTTCAACCTTGCTCTCTCAGATAAATCAAACCACAAAATAAATAAGAAAGAAGTTAGGGAGGTAAACAAAAGGCTAGAAAAGTTAGGTATGACAGATCTCTCGAGGAAATTGAATGGTGATAGAAGGGAGTATACTTTTTTCTCAGGGGTTCATGGAACTTATACGAAAATTGATCATGTGTTAGGGCATAAAAACCTCAAAATCAAATGCAGAAAAGCAGAAATAGTAAATGCATCCTTCTCAGATCATGATGCAATAAAACTCACATGTAATATAAGGCCAGAAGAAAACAAACCAAAAGTTAACTGGAAATTAAATAATCTAATCCGGAAGAATGAATGGGTGAAAGAGCAAATTATAGACACAATCAATAATTTCATCTAGAAGAACGACAATAATGAGACAACATACCAAAATTTGTGGGATACAGCCAAAGAGGTTGTAAGGGGTAACTTTATATCTCTAGATGCTTATTTGCATAAAATAGGGAAAGAGAAGATCAATGAATTAGGGTTACAATTAAAAAAAACTAGAAAAAGAGCAAATTAAAAACCCTCAATTAAATACCAAATTGGAAATAATGAAAATAAAAGGGGAGATTAATAAAATTGAAAATAAGAAAACTATTCAATTAATAAGTAAAACTAATAGTTGGTTTTATGAAAAAACTAACAAAATAGATAAGCCTTTACTTAATTTGATCAGCAAAAGGAAAGAGGAAAATCAAATTGTTAGTCTCAAAAATGATAAGGGAGAACTTTCCTCCAATGAAGAGGAAATTACAGTAATAATTAGGAGTTTCTTTGCCCAACTTTATGCCAATAAATTTGATGATCTAAATGAAATGGCGGAATTTCTACAAAAATATAGATTGCCCAGGTTAACAGAAGAGAAAATAAATGATTTAAGTAGCCCCATTTTAGAAAAAGAAATAGAACAAGCTATTAATCAACTCCCTATGAAGAAATCTCCAGGACCAGATAGTTTTACATGTGAATTCTACTAAACATTCAAAGAACAATTAATTCCAATACTATACAAACTATTTGAAAAAAATTGGGACAGCAGGTATACCACCAAATTCCTTCTATGATACAGATATGGTGCTGATAGCTAAACCAGGTAGGGTGAAAACAGAGTGATGCAAAAAATTTAAATAAGATTTTAGCAATGAGATTACAGAAAGTTATCTCCAGGATAATACATCTTGACCAAGTAGGATTTATACCAGGAATGCAGGGCTGGTTCAATATGAGGAAAACTATCAGCATAATCAATTATATTAATAACCAAACTAACAAAAACCATATGATTATCTCCATAGATGCAGAAAAA
>JAJPUD010009819.1:4024-70018 GCA_023553655.1 Myrmecobius fasciatus | reverse complement strand
TCATTCTAGCTGGATAACTTATTCTTGGCTGTAATCCAAGTTCTTTTGCCTTTTGGAATATCTGATTCCAGGCCCTTCAATCCTTTAAAGTAGAACCTGACAGACCCTGTGTAATTCTAATTACAGTTCCTCGGTATTTGAACTGTTTCTTTCTAGCTGCTTGCAATATCTTTTCCTTGGTGCGATAGTCCTGAAATTTGGCCACGATATTCCTTGGGGTTTTAATTTTGGGGTCTCTTTCTGGAGGTGATTGGTGAATTCTTTCAATGCCAATTTTGCCTTCTGATTTTAAAACATCAGGGCAATTCTCTTTCATGATTTCCTGGAAAATAGCATCCAGGTTCTTTTTTTTCATCGTGGCTTTCAGGGAGTCTGATAATCCTTAAATTGTCTCTCCTGGATCTGTTTTCCAAGTCAGTTGTTTTTCCTAGGAGATATTTCATATTTTCTTCTATTTTTTCATTTTTTTGTTTTTGTTCATCTAATTCTTGAAGTCTTATTGAGTCATTTACTTCTATTTGTTCAATTTTAATTTTTAAAGTATTATTTCCTTCAGTTATCTTTTTTAGCTCCTTTTGTAGCTGGCCAATTGAATTTCTTGATTCAATGCATTCTTTTTCCATTTTGCCAGTTTTATTTTTCAGTGAATTGTTGTCTTTTTCCAATTCACCAATTTTGTTTTTCAGTGAACTGTTTTCTTTTTCCAATTCACCAGTCCTATTTTCCAGTTTTTGATATTTCTGTTGCCCTGATCTCAATTTATTTCCCCATTCTTCTTCTACCTCTCTTTTGAGATTCTTAATGCAATCATCCAGGTAAGCCTTCTGAAAGGGAGACCAACTTAATTCTGCCTTTTTGGCTTCATCTGAGATTGTTTTCATAATGTCAGGATCTGGGGACTCTTTTACTTTTTCTCCGTAAAAGCTTTCTATGGTGAGAGCTCTCTTCTGCTTCTTGCTCATGATTTAAAGTTGGGATATTGTTTAAAAGCAGAGAAAACTGCAACAATTTGTATTTGCCCTGGGGCAGTTTGCCGACTTGACTTCTGGTCTGAGGCTGGTCAGGCTAGAATCGCAATAGGACCACGTTTTCAGCTGCTCTCGATCCACCCTTTACCAAAGTCAGATCTGCCAAAGCACCTGCCCGCAAGCAGAGCAAAGTGGCCCAGGTGTCTCCCAGGGGCTTCCGGGGTGCCTAAAATCCGCCCCTCTATCGCAGTCCTGACTTCCGCCCCGGCTGGAGTCTGAATGCGACCAGCGGCCAATTTCCCCTGAGGCTAACCTTCTCCGGAGTTCTTTCAAGGTAGATTTTTGATAGAAGTGCATTGTAGTCCAAATTTTTGGTGGAGTCCTCACTCAAAAACCAGTTCAAAGGCTCACTTTGTCTGGGTTTGAGGGAAGGTCCCAGGAGTACACAGAGAAAGCTGTTTGCTGTTCGCCATCTTGGCTCCGCCCCCTGGGACACAAAGTTTTAAAAACAGATGTAATAAGTTTTATTTTGCAGAAAAATAAAAATATTAAATTAAAACAAAAAAGTGAGTGGCAACAATGAGACAATATCCCAAATTTTATGTGATGCAATCAAAGCACTACTTAGGAGAAATTTTCTTTCTCTAAATTTTTGGATAATGATGATAATTTTTAGCCTATTGAATGGTAGGATGAAAATTGCTAGCTATTTTAATATTTCACAGACTATGTAGAACATTTACCTGATTTGGCTTGATTGTCTATAAAAATCTTTTGTATCTGAAAACAGTGTACGTATTAAGTCATATAATTTCTCAGAGACCGTGTTTTGATACATGTCTATTATTAAATTGATCAAATCTCTGTGATTTTCTAAATATTTTCAGAATATGTGTCAGTTATTAGTTGAACTCTATTTTTTGCACCATTTTAATTTCAGATATTCACAATAGTCATATTTCAAGTTGGCATCTTTATTTTTGATATCTTCTCATTTCTACCTGATCTAATAGATCTATTTCTATTTAGTATAGAAAGTAATATATGGATTGCCTCTGAGTCTGAAGAATTTCTTTTATAGTAAATATCATTGTCTATTCATGATTTAAAGCACTTAATGTAATCACTGGTTAAAAATATACATATATTAATGTGTCTCTGGACTTTTCTGTGTGTAGAACAAATAGGGCTAGGATCTTTTTCATTTTTATTGTGTGACTATTAGCAAGTTATTTTAGTTTTAATGTATCTTGTAGAAAATGAAGGTATACTTATAGGACATATTGTGGACTAGAACACTTTCCATAGGATATATTAAATAAATCAGTGATGAATTATGGTGAGAAAAGAGAGAAAGATTTTGAACCCATATTCCTAGTACTGACTGTTATTACATATGTGCTTCTGGGTAAATCTTTCTTTATTTAAGATTTACTTAATTTAAGATTACTTAAATTAAGATATAAGATTCACTTAATTTTTCTTGACCTCATCTGTCAAATAAGGTTGTTTTCTCCATTATCTATTTTGTATAATGTCTCTTTTCAGCTTAAAATATGTGACACAATAAACCCATGATCTTTTTCTAAATAAATAAAATCTTTGCAAGAATTAATTTTACTTAATGCAACACTTGACTATACACCATATCTTCTGTTTATAGGAATTTAAATTATGAAAGGATGAATGCTCTCCTTTACACTTACATTTTATTTGACTTCTGAGACTTTCATTCTCCTTTCCCCACGAAATCAAATTGAAAGATTAGCAGACAGTGAACAGGCATTTATTTGCATGCCAAGCACTGTATTGAATACTAGGCATATAAATAAAAGTTAAAACAAAACAGAAGTTGTAAGCTTCAAGAAACTTATATCGTTATTTTAGAAACCATGCAAACAACTATACATATAAAAGTATACATCACAATGTCGATCTTAGATTGATTATTTTGCATTACAGATTGCAATGCACTAGCAATGTGGGAAGTTGGGAAAGAATTCCTGCAGGAAGTAGGATTTGAACAGAGTCTTGAAGTAAGTCAAGGAATACAGGAGGTACAAGTGAGAAAAGAGAATATCCTACATGTAGGAGGAAGGTATGAAAAAGGCACAGAATTAAGAGATATAATGTAGTATATGAAGGGCAATAAGAATGTCAGTGCTGGTGAATCATAGAGTACATGGAAGAGATTCCAGTAAAAGATGAATTGTTTCTGTACCATCTTATAGAAGATGGTATACTTCCATAACACATTTGGATTGGAATAGTCCTGGTTCTATAGTCAGAAGATCCAAATTAAAATCACTCTTGTATTGCCTCTGTGACTTTTGATGGGTTTCTTTTTTGCTAAACTTCAGTTTTCTTATATGAAAAATGAGGCATATGTACTTGGATGTCTCTCAAATGCCTTATAGACAAATCTATGATCCTGTTACTTGCCTTTCAATGCTGTCTTTGTCAAGGCAAAAATAGTTAAGAACACATAATATTCTAGAATGCTGGGTAAAGCAAGTGAGGTTTAACCCTAAACTAAATCAGAAGTGCATGTAAAATTCAATGTTAGATCATGTTTATAATAAATAATATCCCTCAAACAGCCAAAACAATAATCACTGGGTTAATATCTATTTTCTAAGTACCTACAATTGTGGGTGGGGGGAAAACCTGAATCTCCTGTCTTTGGATAAGAAAATGATATATTATAAATAAAAATGGACAAATAAAGATTGAGGGGAAAATACACAAGAGAATGAAACCTAATAGTACTTAATTTAAGCAAGGGCAAGATGAGGATGAAAGGCACAGTATGAACTAGTTGCTGCTCAATTATTGCTTGAGTTCTGTTGAATTCATTGAGTGCCATCTCATTTACATGAGAAAATCTCCTCTCTTGCTACCCTTGGTCTCAGCCAAGCCTTAATTGAGAATTTATGGTTGAGTTCTTAGCTTAAGCCAAAACTAGACACATTAATTCTCAGTGTAAAAGATGGATTGAATTCAGTCTGAACACTGGTCAACTGTATCCATTCATGGTAAGACTGCATAAGGAGCAAAATCCTTAGCTAGAATGAGATGATGAACTGCCAACAGATTGACCCAAGTTTTGGCATGCCTGTGTCCCTGGCACTTAGAAAACCAATTTATCTTTTCCCTAGATTGTCTGCAGCCAGATAGCAATTTACAGAACAGGTTGGCTACCAGTTGAACAGCCCTTTCATTCATGGAATTTCCTAATTAATCCATCCTTGTTAACAATAGATTTTTTTTCAAAGTCTGAGATACTTTTTCCTCTCCCTCAAAAAAAAAAGAATCTCATGCTTCCCATTGGTTCTTAAAGTATTTTAAAATGATGCAAAATATGTTACATTAGAAATATATTGCATTGTATATACTTATCTCTACACTTCTTTAACATCCACCAGTAGAATATGAGTTCCTTGGGGAGAGACTGATTGTTTTGTTTTTTATTCTTAACACGCAGAACAGTTTGGGGCTTCAAAAAAACCTTTTTTGTTGTTGTTGTGGTTGTTGTTGTCATCAAATTATTTTGAACTGAATTTAAATTACAGTAGATAATTAAATTAAGATTTCTATTCCACATTGTTACCTTTATGTGTTTTAGACAAATCTGCATTGGACAATTTCTCTTTATCCCTAAAGGAAATGCTTACCAGTTTTCTCTGTGCCTGTTGGGTAGAATAGCTGTATAAATGAAATTTTGCAGATAAAAAGTGATGTGAATGGTTAAAAAATGAAAAGAATTATGTTATATTATTGAAAATTCTTTTAGTGTACATATTGGACTGCATGGCAACCTTGGCTCCTTTTCAACTCTTAAATTCTGTGAATATATAACACTAAAAATCACAAGAACCAAAGTAAGATTCTTTTCATATAAGTTCTAAATTTTTGTCTCTCCTTCTCAGTAGGCATGACTTGTTGCTCCTTTTGTTTTTAGTAATGCAAATGGTCTATTTTTAGTAGAATATTCATTATTTTTAAAATCATAACCATAGTTTTATTCTGCATCATGGAGATACTAAAAAAATAGTAATTGAATGAATGAATCATCCACACTACTGTGTCAAGCTTTCATTTTCTACCTGGTTCTTCTTCCCTGTCCTCCACTCACTAAAATTATCTCTAACAACTCTTGTGATCCTTGTCTGCTATACTCAAAATGGGTTAACAGATAGGGATGGAAATAATTAGTTCAGAGGTCGAATCTCTATCCTGGTCTTCATTGAAATTATCTTCTGACCCAGGGTTGTCAGTTCTTTTGGTCTTAGGAAAAAAAAAAAACACATACATACACACAACAGCAATATACCCCATCTTCCTATACACCATCTTCAATATGCAAGGGAATAAATTTTGGAATTTACCATGTGTAAGATCTTAAGAAATAAAAGATATATTTTTAAACAAGAAAACTTTATTTCATATAAACTTTTGAGTATCACCAACGATATCATTCCAATCTAAAATTACCCCCATACTAAGTTTCTAGAATATTTCAATAGGATAATAATTAATTTTTAAAACATTTCCATGCACTTTTAATAAGTTTCTTATTTTGTTATTGTTGGTCAGTTGTTTAACTTCAATCTAACTTTTCTGTAACTCCTTTTGAGATTTACTTGGTGAAAATACTGGAATGGCTGGGAAATGTGTAGTGGCCTGGTTCTAGGCACTATGATATAAAAAAACCACCTGTAAAAGCCCAGAATCCCAGAGTTTAGAGACCCACTTCAAGTGGAAAGAGCACAAATAGAATGGTCAGATAGGTAACAACATGGTTTGGAAATGACTGGAAGTGGTCACTGCTCTTAAGGCATTTATATTTTACAGTGGGCAAATAAAAATATCAATGAATGCAAGATATGTGCATACTAATTTCTGAGGGTAAGACAGAGGTTTAAAGTGAAGGGCAATTAAAATATTTATTTATTTAAAAATAAAAACAAGGGCAGAGCCAAGATGGCAGAGTGAAAACGTGACTCTCTGCATCCTCCTCCGATCTTCTCTCAAATCAACAATAAAATAAGCCTCTGTACTGATCTTCAAGTCAAGGAATCCAGAAATATTTGGACACTGCTTGCTGATACCTCTGAATAACTTCACATCAGGTTTGTCTAACTTGGACAGAGGGATAAAGAGTGGTATAGGCCGGAAGTGAGGGTGGGACTCAGCTCATTGTGGCAAAAACTCCAAACTCCAAACACCTGGAGTTTATCTGAGGCACATGGGACACTCTGCCCGGACTGGGGGCAGGTGTTCTGGCAGACTTGCCTTGTTTAAGAAGTAATTCGGACTTAGTCCTAGCCCCCACCGGCCCAGCACCTTAAATTAATTCGCCAAATTGCCCCAGGGCAAAGAGCTTTAGCCTTGGATTTTCCAAACCTTAAAGAGATATACATGCTGTCTAAAAAAAAATGAAGAAGCAAAAGAGAGCTCTCCCCATAGACAGCTTTTATCGAGACAGAGAAAGGCTGACCCCAGATCTTGAGGTTCCTTTAGACAAAACTTCAGAGGATGTTATTAAGGACCATCATTGGTCCCCTTTTCAAAAGGCCTTTCTGGAAGATTGCATACAGAATCTCAAAAGAGAGCTGGAGGATAAATGGGAAAGTAAACTGAAGTCAGTGAAAGAAGCCCTCCAAAAGAGATATGATAAAGACACCAATTTATTGAAAAATAAAATTAGTGAAGTGGAAAAAGAGTGCAATGAACAAATTGGCCAGTTACAAAAAGAGCTTAAAAAGGTAACTGAAGAAAACAACACTTTAAAAATAAGAATTGAACAAATGAAAGTGAATGACTCAATAAGACTTCAAGAATCAGTCAAACCAAAATAAAAAAATGAAAAATTAGAAGAAAATATGAAATATCTCCTAGGAAAAACAACTGACTTGGAAAATAGATCTAGGAGAGACAATCTAAGGATTATTGGATTTCCTGAAAGTCATGATGAAAAAAAAAAAATATAAACACTATCTTCCAGGAAATCCTGAAAGAAAACTGCCCTGAGATTGTACAATCAGAAGGCAAAATCACCATTGAAAGAATTCACCCATCACCTCCTGAAATAGACCCCAAAATTAAAATTAAAACTTCAAGGAATATCTTGGCTAAATTTCAGGTCTATAGCACCAAGGAAAAGATTCTGCTAGCAGCTAGAAAGAAACAATTCAAATACCAAGGATAAATAATTAGAATCACACACGATTTGTCAGCCTCCACATTGAAGGATCGAAGGGACTCCAACCAGATATTCCAAAGGGCAAAGGGACTTGGATTACAGCAAAGAATAACCTATCCAGCTAGAATGAGCATTATCTTCTAGGGAAGAAGATAGTCATTGAATGATATAGGTGAATTTCACGTATTTCTAATGAAAAGACCAGATCTGAACAAAAAATTCGACATCCAAACACAGAACTCAAGAGAAACATAAAAAGGTAAAAAGGAAAGGACTCTTGAGAACTTTAAAATTAACTAGATATTACTTTGAGAATATGAAAAAGAGAACTAGAGGGGGAAAGGTTGTCATACTGGGGAAAAGAGGGAAAAAGTGGTAAAATAAGATCTAAAAAAAGGAGGTAAAAACAAGGTAAAATCTCTTGAAGAGGCAAAGAAAACCTAATATAATTGAGAGAAAGAGGGGAGGGAGATGAGCATTGTGTAAATCTTACTCTCAACAGGTTGGGTTCTAAAAGTGTATATCAGACACTTGATTTCACATAGAAACTTGTCTGTTGCTAAAGGGAAGTGGGAGGGAAAAGAGGAAAAGAAAGAGATAAACTATTAGAAGGGAAAATAGAAGAATCAGGGGAAAGGAGTTGAAAAAAGGGAGGGGATCTAAAGGGTGGTGGATTGTTTGGGAGAGGGGATCATCAAAAGCAAAGTACTGAGCAGGGGGGAAGAGAGAAAGGGGAAAGGAAAGGGGAACACATAACTTGGGTAAATAAGATGGCAGGAAATAAAGAATAAGTTATTCTAACTGTGAATGTGAATGGGATGAATTCTCCCATAAAGGAGAAGCAGATAACAGACTGGATTAAAAACCAGAATTCCACAATATGTCGTCTACAAGAAACACATCTAAAACATAGTGACACATATAGGATGAAGGTAAAAGGCTGGAGCAGAACCTATTACTCTTCAGGTGAACAAAAAAAGCAGGGATAGCAATCCTTTTCTCAGGTCAAGTAAAATCCAAGATAGATCTAATCAAAAGAGATAAGGAAGGAAACTACAATTTATTAAAGGGTACCATTGATAATGTATCAATATCAATACTAAATATATATGCACCAAGTGCAATAGCATCCAATTTCCTAGGGGAGAAATTAAGAGAGATACAAGAAGAAATAGACAGCCAAATTATACTAGTGGGGGATCTCAACCTTGCTCTCTCAGAATTAGATAAATGAAACCACAAAATAAATAAGAAAGAAACTGGGGAGCTAAACCAATTGTTAGAAAAGTTAGATATGATAGATTTGTGGAGAAAATTGAATGGAGGCAGTAGGGATTTTACTTTTTTCTCAGTGGTCTATGGAACTTATACAAAAATTGACCATGTATTAGGGCATAAAAACCTCAAAATCGAATGCAGAAAGGCAGAAATAGTAAATGCATCTCTCTCAGATTATTATGCAATAAAAAATCACAAGCAATATAAGACAAGGAGAAAATAGACTAAAAGTTAATTGGAAATTAAATAATCTAATCCTGAAGAATGAATGAGTGAAAGAGCAAATCATAGACACAATCAATAATTTCATCCAGGAGATTGACAATGATGAGACAACATACGAAAATTTGTGGGATACGGCCAAAGCGGTTATAAGGGGCAACTTTATAACTCTAGATGCATACTTGCATAAAATAGAGAAAGTAAAGATCAACTAATTGGGCTTATTATAAAAAAAAAAAAAAAACTAGAAAAAGAACAAATTAAAAGCGCTCAACTAAATACCAAATTGGAAACTCTAAAAATAAAAAGAGAAATTAATAAAATTGAAAATAAAAAAAGTATTGAATTAATAATTAAAACTAAGAGTTGGTTCTACGAAAAAACCAACAAAATAGATGAGTCTTTAGTTAATTTGACAAGAATAAGGAAAGAGGAAAATCAAATTGTTAGTCTCAAGAATGATAAGGGAGAACTTTCCTCCAATGAGGAGGAAATTAGAGCAACAATTAAAAGTTACTTTGCCTAACTTTATGCCAGTAAGTTTGATAATCTAAATGAAATGGAGGAATATCTACAAAAATATAAATTGCCCAGGTCAACAGAAGAGGATATAAATTATTTAAATAGCCCCATATTAGAAAAAGAAATAGAACAAGCTATTAACCAACTCCCTAAGAAAAAATCTCCAGGGCCAGATGGATTTACATGTGAATTCTACCAAACATTCAAAGAACAATTAATTCCAATACTACACAAACTATTTGAGAAATTAGGGACAGAAGGTATACTGCCAACTTCCTTCTATGAGACTGATATGGTGCTGATAGCTAAACCAGGTAGGGTGAAAACAGAGAAAGAAAACTATAGGCTAATTTCCCTAATGAATATTGATGCAAAAATTTTAAATAAGATATTAGCAATGAGATTACAGAAAATCATGCCCAGGATAGTACACTATGACCAAGTAGGATTTATACCAGGGATGCAGGGCTGGTTCAGTATTAGGAAAACTATCAGCATAATTAATTATATTAATAACCAAAGTAACAAAAACCATATGGTTATCTCAATAGATGCAGAAAAAGCATTTGATAAAATCCAACATCCCTTCCTATTAAAAAGACTAGAGAGTATAGGAATAAATGGGCTTTTCCTTAAAATGATCAGTAGCATCTATTTAAAACCATCAGCAAGCATCATATGTAATGGAGACAAACTAAAACCATTCCCAATAAGATCAGGAGTGAAACAAGGCTGCCCACTGTCACCATTACTATTTAATATTGTATTAGAAATGTTAGCTTTAGCAATAAGAGAAGAAAAAGAGATAAAAGGAATCAGAGTAGGTAATGAAGAAACCAAATTGTCACTCTTTGCGGATAACATGATGGTATACTTACAGAACCATAGAGACTCAACTGAAAAACTACTTGAAATTATTCACAACTTTAGCAGAGTTGCAGGATTCAAAATTAATCCACATAAATCATCAGCATTTTTACATATTACCAACAAAGTTCAGCAGCAAGAGATACAAAAAGAATTTCCATTTCAAATAACAGATGATAAGATAAAATATTTGGGAATCTATCTGCCAAGGAAAAGTCAGAAAGTATACGAACTAAATTACAAAACACTTTCCACACAAATAAAATCAGACCTAATCAATTGGAAAAACATTAAGTGCTCATGGGTAGGCAGAGAGAACATAATAAAAATGACAATACTACCCAAACTGATCTACTTATTTAGTGCCATACCAATCAAACTCCCAAGAAATTATTTTACAGATCTAGAAAAAATAGTAGCAAAGTTCATTTGGAAGAATAAAAGGTCAAGGATTTCAAGGAGATTAATGAAAGGAAGATGAAGGTGGCCTTGCTGTACCAGATCTAAAACTGTATTATAAAGCAGCGGTCATCAAAACCGTTTGGTACTGGTTAGGGAATAGAGCAGTCGATCAGTGGCACAGGATAGGTTATCAGGACAATCTAGGTAATAACCTGAACAAGTTAGTGTTTGATAAACCCAAAGACCCCAGCTTTTGGGATAAGTACTCACTATTCAGCAAAAACTGCTGGGAAAATTGGAAACTAGTGTGGAAGAAATTAGGTCTTGACCCATACCTTACACCACATACCAAAATAAGATCTAAATGGGTTCGTGATCTAGATATAAAGAGTGATATTGTAAGCAAATTGGAGGAATGTAATATAGTTTACTTCTCAGACCTGTGGAGATGGAATAAATTTATGTCCAAAGAAGATCTGGAACTCCTAATTGAACACCAGATGGATAATTTTGATTATATTAAGTTAAAAAATTTCTGTACAAATAAAACTAATGCAGACAAGATTAGGAGGGAGGCATCAAATTGGGAAATCATCTTTACATTTAATGGTTCTGATAAAGGCCTCATTTCTAAAATATATAGAGAATTGTCTCATATATATAAGAATTCAAGCCACTCTTCAATAGATAAGTGGTCAAGGGATATGAACAGACAGTTTTCAGATGATGAATTTAAAACCATCTCTAGTCATATGAAAAGTTGCTCAAAGTCACTATTGATCAGAGAAATGCAAATTAAGACAACTCTGAGGTACCACTACACCCCTGTCAGATTGGCTAATATGACAGGAAAAGATAACGATGAATGTTGGAGGGGATGTGGGAAAACTAGGACACTAATACATTGTTGGTGGAACTGTGAATGGATCCAACCATTCTGGAGAGCAATTTGGAGCTATGCTCAAAAAGTTATCAAACTGTGCATACCCTTTGACACAGCAGTGTTTCTACCGGGCCTTTATCCCAAAGAGATCTTAGAGGAGGGAAAGGGACCCACATGTGCAAGAATGTTTGTGGCATCCCTTTTTGTAGTGGCTAGAAACTGGAAACTGAAGGGATGCCCATCAATTTGAGAGTGGCTGAATAAATCATGGTATATGAATGTTATGGAATATTATTGCTCTCTAAGAAACTACCAGCAGGACGATTTCAGAGAGGCCTGGAGAGATTTGCATGAACTGATGCTGAGTGAAACAAACAGAACCAGGAGATTATCATACACAGCAACAACAGAATTGCATGATGATCGATTTTGATGGACATGGCTCTCTGCAACAAAGAATTGTCTCAAACCAGTTCCAACTGTTCACTGAAGAAAACCATATACACCCAAAGAGAGGGAAATGAAATATGGACCACAGCGTAACATTTTCATGATCTCTATTGATGTTTGCTTGCATTGTGTTGCCTTTCTCTGATTTTCTTTTTTTTCTTGTAGATAGGATTTTTCTTGCATAAATTGTCAAGTATTTCAACATTATTAACATGTAGTGGACTTCCTGCCATCTAGGAGAGGGGAGGGCAGTGGGGGTAAAATTTGTAATGCAAAGCTTTGTAAAGATCAATGCTGGGGAACTATCCATGCATATGTTATACAAATAAAAAGCTTTAATAAAAAAATAAAAACAAAATAATGAAAAACAAAATAGACAAGAAAAAGAGAAAAAGGAAAAAAAAAAAAAGAAAAATGGTATATGCCTAGCACAACATTGGGGAGGATTCAATATATGTATCCCACGTTATCCCATCATACTTTCCCTTCCTCTTTTTTCCTTTCCCATTAATCTATACATTTTGTCCTACTCACAATAATCATCCTTCCTTAATTCTATACATTCATTTGTTTATTACTCCCTTTTTAATACCCATTCCTGATATGAGGTTTTCAGGACTATCAATCTTCCTCCCTCATCTACTGTTTGGGTATCATTTATTCCTCTATAACTCATTCATATTGCATAATTAGTATTTTATGTTTTCCTAGACTGTTTTACTGCCCCAATCTTTCTTTTAAACTCTCCATTTGCTTATTTCAGTTTTAAACATATGGTTTACATTTGAAAACATAAAATTAAAACTGTTCTTATTCATTCCCTTGAAATCAGTCTTTGATGTTGGCTATTATATGGTAAATATGTTTTTTACTGAATTCAGATTAGTAGAGACAAAATCCAGAAAATGTGCAAGTTCATTGAATATCCTTTTTTTCCCATTCAATATTATGCTTACTTTTGCTGGATATATTTTTGCCTACAAACCTAATTCTTTAGATTGTCTATATATAATATTCCAAGACCTGTAGGATTTAAGTATAGCTGCTGATAAATATTGTACAATTTTAATTTTAGTTCTAGCATATTTGAATTGTTTGTTCATTTCTTGTTAAATTTTCTCTTTGATCTAAGTATTTTGAAAGTTATCAATAATATTTCTTTGTGGTTCCCAAAAAGAATCTCTTTGATGTGGTGATGTGTGGAATTATTTTTGTATTTTTTCTTCATGTTCCATAAATTCAGAATAGTTTTCTTTGATTATTTCCTATATAATACATGAAGGTTCTTTTTGACCACGCCTTTCAGGTAGTCCAATTATTCTTGCTTTCTTTTCTTCATCTGTTTTCTGTATCTATTTTTTTTTTCTTTTTTCTTTGGTATTTTTTCATTCTTTATATTTTGTTTTGTTATTTCCTGGTCTCTTCTAGCTTTACTAACTTCTCTTTGGCCAATTTTAATTTAAAAAGAATGCTTTTCTTCTTTAAGATTCATCTCCTTTTCTAGTTGGTTGTCTTCCTTTTCATAATCTTATTTTTCTTGGATGGTTTCTACTTATTTATTTGTCTGCTTGTTTCTTTTAATTTTTCCTCAATGTCTCTCATTTGACTTTTTAAGGTTTTTTGAGTTATTCTATAAATTCTGGGCAGGTAGCCACTTAACATTAATCCTTGGCGTGGGAGAGGTTTTTTTTTTTTTTTTAATTCCAATTCAAGATGAATGAAAAACAAATTTAAAACAACAAAACATGAGAATATGAATAGGATTAGAAAATAGGAGAATAGGAATAGGAACAGGAAAATTGCAGTATGTGAAAGAATATCATTTAGTATGAGATAAATTAGAATATACAAAAATAGATTAGTAAATTGTGTCCAGAAGAGGGAGTTTCCATTTATGTGGTTTAAAATGTGGTATCACAAGATAACTCAAGAGTTTTAAGGAAATAGAGTAAGCTTTTTACAATTATAATTATGATGTTGATTTTATTTTCTGTCATTGAGTATAAGGTGGAAAGGTTGGGGGAATGCAGTATTAGTAGGTTCACTACCAATTGTAATTCCTGCTAATCAAAGCTGGGCTTGATAGATTATTGAAACACTATTAGTTTCAGAGGGCTCAAGGTTTTTTGAGATACTTAACCTCTTAATCAACAACTGTGCCAATTCTCTCCCAAGTTTCATGACCTGTGGAATAGATTATTTCTTCTAGGATAAGGATATTAAAAAAATAACAAAAAAGCATCTGATCTTAGGATACTAGCTATTCTGGGGATAGAAGAGTAGCAAAAGTGATGATGAATCCCTTATCTTTTCTAGTGGTGAAGGCAAGGGTTTGTGGAGTTTGATTAGCTGAGTTTGATTGTGAAGGGATGAGAAATGTTTGAGATAACCTCTAATATCCAGCTAAATTCTGAAAATAGCATTTTGCCCAAAGAACAATGGGAAGATATAGATATAGGCAAAGAAAGAGATATTAAAATAACCACTATCATTCTTTCTCTCTGTCTCTGTTTTTGTCTCTCAAAATATATATCTATCTGTCAATAGTAATTATAAATAGGCTAAAACATTTTGTGAATAATGACTTTAAATTTAAGCTTCATGAAAGATATCCAGTAAATATATATGATTGGAAAATGAGGTAAACCAATCATATAGCCAGAGTAAGAGATGATAGATTACAGAAGTCTTGGTGTTGAATGCTAAAACTTAAGATTATTAAAAGACCTAAATAAGGTTCTGCAATATTATGGGTAGATGCAGGATTCATAAGAAAAAACAGGCAAGGATCATAGCAGACAGGAGATAGATTGATTGTTCCCTGCACTGTTGGAAGGAAGTGACTATATTACTAAGCTATCATAATAATGGAGGAACTTAGTTACTTTAGATAAATAGAATAAATGAGAAAAGTAGATAAAACTTCAGTCATCTTAGGATTTGCAACTGATAATAAAGCATATACTAGTTCAGGACTTATTAATTTGGGGTGAGTGAACTTGCTTAATTTTAAAAAGTTCAACAATTTGTTTTCTCTGTTATCATATATTTTATACATTCCAAAACATTATTCTGAGCAAGGATTCATAGGCTTCACTAGACAGTCAAAGAGTCCCATGAGGGTAAAAAAATGTTAAGTACTTTAACCTTAGACTTTATAGAAGCAAAATTTCAATAGCTCACATAAATGGTGGGCATGATTCAGTAGCCCAAATTTCAAGGATTACTGAAAAGGAATGGGAAACTTTAAAAACAAACTTCTAATTACTTTGAATAAATTTGTCCTAATTTCTTGACACTGGTGAAACATATATCCTGTAATACTAAAAGAATTAGTGGATATGATGATTAGATTAATTTTTGAGGACATCTCAATTAGAGTCTTATAAGAAGAGGAAAATAGAGGGAAAAAGGAGAAAGGAAAAAAAAGTAGATTCTACAAATTCTATATTTACAGACATAATATGAATATATAATGGGAAACTTGACACAAATCATACCTCATATGAATCAACTGAAGAAAAATCTAAGAAAAAATGAAAATATATTATGTAACTTCATTTATCAATAACTATGCATAAAGTGTCCACCATGTGTCAGGAACTATGCTAGATGGTGGTAATGCAAATAAAAAAGGATAAAGTCTCTGTCCTTAAGAATGTGGCCTTGTAAGTAAAGGTGGGGATAGACATACATTCACAGATAAACATTTTACATACATACATACATACATACATACATAACATATATATGTTTATATATATACATATATATATATATATATACATATATATATACATATGCACACACACTCACATGCACACACACATATATATAGTTATCTTAGTTTCCTTACTTGTGAAATGAATTGGAGAAGGAAGTAACAAACTACTCCAGTATCTTTGCCAAGAAAATTCAAATGGGATCATCAAGAATTTAATACAACTAGGCAGTTATATGCTGCAGTGGATAGAATGCCTATAGAATCATAAAGAATTGGACACAAGGCCAGAATTCTTAAGAGGCCACTTTAGCCTTATAACCCAAACAAGGGAGAAGTAATGTATAGGTTTTTCTTCCCCTGAGGCAATTGGGGTTAAGTGACTTGCCCAGAGTCACAAAGCCAGAAAGTATTAAACTTCTGAGACCAGATCTGAACTAAAATCCTCCTGACTTCAGGGTTGGTGCTGTATCCATTATACCAACTAGCTGCTCCCAAGTCACAGTCTTAACCAAGACTCTTTCTCTTTCTCTTTCTTTCTCCCTTCCTCTTTCCTCCTTCCTTTTTTCTTAAAATTCAGGAGTCTTTTTGGAGCTCTTAAAAGAAAACTCCTAATTCAAGACCCTTATAGGTATCTGAGTAATAGAGAGTTTGAAGTAATTAGCTGACTACTAGTATTCTTCTAGAGAATCTGGTAGATTACAGCACTCTTCAATGTAGAGAATTAGATGCCTTTTCTTGAAGAGTACAGGCAATTATATATGCTCCATGTGTCTGAGAGACAGACACAAAACACACATCATGTAGCTCAATTTTTATTAATTATTTTTTAGTTCTAAAGAATCTCATTAGAGTGTTCATTCTTCAAGAGCAGAGAGGATTGTCTTTGTATTTAATTAAATGCTTAGCTAAATGATAAACACATTGTTGTTCAGTTATTTCAGTTGTATTTAATTCTGTGGTTTTAGCAAAATACTCTAGTGTTTTGTTATTACCTTCTCCAGTTAATTTTATAAATGAGGAAATTGAGACAAAATTAAGTGACTTGCCCAGGTTGACACAGATACTAAATGTCTAATGCTAGATTTGAATTAAGGAATATGAGTCTTCCTGACTTCATTTGAGTGATGTAACTACCATATAATCTAGCTGCCAAGAAAATAGTAACTGCTTAACAAATATTTGATTGACTTTATTCTGATTGTTTGCATGTCTTAATTCAATTAATTTTCTGTCCTCTCAATTATCAAATTCTTTCAGTTACTCAAATACTAATCATTTTTGTTACCTTCTTTTATGAGACAAGTAGAGAAAAGGAGGAAAGGTACTTCCCCCAATGTTGTCTCACTTTATTCCTTCTGGTGTGCAAGTTGAGAATACAATTTTGAGCCAGGCAGTAACCCTAAAGAGTTCTTACTTTTGATCCATATCCTGACTCTCAATGGAGCAACAGTGTGAGTGTTGTGGGGAAAGTTTATATTCCTCTCCTTCTTCCAATCCCCTCCCCCAGCCTATTCCCCACTCTGATTTGTGACCATAGAATATCTTATAGGTTTGGCAGGCATCGATCCCTAATGCTGCATTCCAGAGCCATGACTAGAGAGTAAGTACCTTTCCTCATTTTCATTTTGAGTGGGACAGAGCGAATTTCTGGAGCTCACAAGGTATATGTATGGGGAGGTTGTGACCTATACTGTTAACCTCCTTTCATTATCTTTCCTCTAAAACCTACTGTCATGACAATTTTCCTATTCTTGTGGATGAAACCACCATTCTTCCCATTCCCTAATTCACACCCTCAGTATCACTTTTAATTCCTCATTCTCCTTCAGTGCACCTATTCAATAATTTGCCAAATCACAATTTCCATCTCTACAACATTCTTAGCATCTGTCCTTTCCTTTCCACAACTGCAGCCACCATTCAAATTCAAGCTAGTTCCACTTCCCAACTGGATTATTGCAATAGCATCGTAATTGGTTTTCCTGTCTCAGATGTCTCCTAAAAATAATCCATTTTCTACAGAGCTGACAAACTTATTTCTCCTTAAATAAGAGGCCTAAGCATGTCACTCTTCTATTTAATAAACTCATTCCTGTTAAAATATCCAATTTTGGAATTATTATCTTGTTTTTAATTATCAGTACAGTTGGGTGAAAGGAAAAGGAATAAGCATTTATCTAATCTACTACAAGGCACTTAACATAATTATTATTCCATTTGATCCTCACAATGGGAGATATGTGCAGACATTAGTACCAGTTTTACAATTGAGACAAAAAGAATTTAAATGTCTTGTCTAGGGTCACATGGTTAATAATATCTAAGACCAAATTTGAACTCAGCTCTTTCTGATTTTAGGCTCTATGCTCTATCCTCTGTGCCACCTAGCTGTAAAATGTAATATGATATAACATGACATGACATGGCAATATAATACAACACAATATTATACAATGAGATTTAATATAATGTATGCACACATATACATATATACATATAATCATAAATAAATATTCAGGTGTTTGAAGAGTGTTCCTTTTTTTTCCTGCTGATGAAGAATATGAGATCAAACAAGTTTGCTAATCACTAATATAGTTGATAGAATCATGGTATTATAAGCAAGAGATTCTTGTTTTTGAAACTCACCTTTTAAGTAGTGGCAGGCAAGGAACTTAACCTCATTTTAGTCCCAGTTTAGTCATCTCTAAAATGGGGATGATAAACAACATTACAAATATCTAAATCATACGTTGCTTTCTAGTCCTTATAAGATAAAATACATAAATATCTTTGTAAAACTCATAGTAACACTATGGAGAGAATGGGATTGTTTTCCTCTTTTTCAATAGTTCATGTAGCATCCTCAGACATTAGTGAGAGTGGAGGGGAGAGAGAAAGGGAACAGTGAAGATCTTCAGATCAACTACTGTCTCACAGACTTACCTTTGTTAGAGAACATTTTTGTCTCTAGTTTGTTCAAAATGGAAAAATATTATATCATTACATGGAGATTTATATATATATATATGTATATATATATATATATTTAACATTTTAGATAATCACATTCAGTTTGCTCTATTCAGTGGAAATTATTTTCTCTCTTGAGAAGGTTTTGTTCAGCTCTGTAGTGAGAAAGATGAGAAAGAATACCACCATTGTCAGATAATTAGACAAATATTATTCCTTGGAACTTTAACTTTTAATTTGCTGTAAAAATCCTTTCTTTGTTGTGTCAAGTAATTTTATTGGAAAAATTCAGTCAGGCACAGCCTAACAATGTCATTACCCAAGCACCTCATTCTCAAGTCACTCTGATGGTATTAACTTGAGCATGGAAGGAGTGTAATTACATTTCTCAGCTGAAATATAACACACTGATTACTTTGTTCTTAAAATTATGCTGGAATTAATCATTTAATAAGATATTATTTTTTAAAATTTTATGTAATAAGAGACAGGCTGGAATAACTCATCTTTGAATGAATATGTGGATCAAAACACTTCAGAAGAAATACATTGTTTAGCTTTAGAAGCTGCTCATAATTGCTTTGGGTGAAATGTGAGTCCAAAAATATCATAATAACTTTTAGTATTCCATAAAATATATTTTATATGAATTTTGAAGATAAGAATATTCTACATAGATTGTTTTCTAATAATTAATGGTGTGAAAGAAAAGGGTAGGAATCTAGTCTAAACCTAAACAATGACATAATAAAGTTTTATTAAATATGTATAAATGACAACCTCTGTCTCACCTTACTTAACAGGGATGTTGGAAATATCAATAAGATAATCAACATATAAGGACATCATATACTTTAGAAGAAAAGTGTTATGAAAATTAAGGTTATATTGCTTATATGTTTTTTTCTCACTTATAAACTGGAAGAAATTGGGCCTGCCCTATTATAATGACAAGAACTTGATTGATTTTAAGGAGAGTGTAGAGCTTTATTTCCCTAGTGCTTTTTGGGTGTGTGTGTAAAGGACTAAGCAACTATCATTGCTATTATTATTATTATTTGACTCACAGCCAAATTTGCTAATGTCTATAGAAACAATGAACAAAACTCACCTTCATTCCAGTCATTCAGTCACACATTTATTCGTTAAACATTAATAAAAATGTACTAAGTAGTTATTTATCTCAAGGCAGGTCAAAGAACACAGAAAAGTATCCTACCTCTTGGACTCAATTTTGTTTTACTTTTTATCTTAAAACTTGATTTCTCTGAACCAGGAGATCATTATGCACAGCAACAGCAATATTACATGATGATCAACTCTGAAGGACATGGTTCTCTTCAACAATGAAATGTTTCAAACCAGTTCCAATTGTTCAGTGAAGAAAGCCATATATACCCAGAGAAAGGTATATGAAATGTGGACCACAACATAACATTCTCATGCTCTCTATTGATGTTTGCTAGCATTGTGTTTCCTTTCTCTGATTTTTTTTCTTGTAGATAGGATTTTTCTTGCACAACAACTGGTCAGGTATTTTAACATTATTAACATGTAGTGGACTTCCTGCCATCTAGGGGAGGGAATGGGACTGGGGGTAAAATTTGTAACGGAAAGCTTTGTAAAGATCAATGGTGAGGAACTACCCATATATATGTTATACAAATAAAAAGCTTTAATGAAAAAAAAACAACTTTATTTTTCTGAATATAATAGAAACTCATTCAGGAAAATAGTAGCTATTTTTGTTTCTATCCCAAGTAATGAGCATAGTCTCTGGCATAGAGTAGAGAGATGATAAACGCTTGTTGATTGATTGTTGGAATGAGTGAATGAAAAACATTTATTAAATGATTACATTATTATCTAAGTGTTGGCAATAATAATAGAAAAGCAAGATATTCCCTGCTTTCAAGAGATTTATAATCTAATTAGAAGCAATAACTCATATAATAGAATTCGGGGCACTGAGGTGGTACAGTGGTTAGAGCACCAGCCCTGAAGTCAGGAGGTTCTGAGTTCAAATGTGATCTTAGACACTTCCTAGCTATGTGACCCTGGGCAAGTCACTTATCCCCAATTGCCTCAGCAAAAAGCAAAAAGAAAAACAAAAAACAAAAACAAAACAAAAAAGAAAATCATATAATAGAATTCAGCTGAGGAGCTGATATAAAGACTAGAAGGTCCTAAGTGTCTCTCAGAGTTGACATCAAAGTCCATAGTCATTAAGTCATTAGGTCATGAGGATTAATTGATTCATATCAACCTGTATTACCTCTATATGCTATAGAGTTTTTAAAAGTAGCAGAGATAGGTTATCATGACATTCATTCCTATTAATCATCTTCAAACCCAATTAATGAATGAGACACATTTAATATATACTCCAATGGTGCTTTCAATTTGTTATGAACTAGTTAAATAATTATGCAGAAAGGTACACATTATCAAAAAGGTGAAAGATGAAATACACAGATGTTGAAATGTCCCTGTGAAATTTTGGTTGACTCAGGGCCAGGGAAGGCTCATATTAATTTGTGCAGGTGACAGGTGCAGACCTGATTTCTGCTCCAAATAAATAGTAAATTTACACAAAAACCTGCTATATAATTATGGAAGGATAGATACTGAAAATCCAAATGGGAACTACCTCACCTGAGAACTGTGAGGGAAATATTCTTTCCAAATATGATGGGTGATAAAGAAACACCAAATAAAACTGTTTCAAAAAGTTGAAAAGAAAGTTATGCAAAAATTGGGCCTTAGCAGTCAGAGTTGAAACAGATAAGGGAAATTACTTTTGCCTTTTCTGTTATTTAAAAAAGAAATTGAAGATTCAAAGTGTTCATTCAATTGTCCACTGAAAAACAACCATCATCATCTTATAACTTTAGAAGAGTAAGTGGCATCTGGTAAAATAAGTTATAATCTTGGGACCATGGACGAACTTTTTATTATTAGAATTTTATTACTTTCTGGGCTCATAAGACACCATCCCAATCATATCTTTGACTATAAAATACTCAATCAAGAATTATTTTTAAGTGCTTGCTTTATGCTAGGTATATGAAAAGCTATACAATTAACTATATACCAAGTGCTTGATATTGAGGATACAATTACAAAGAAAGAAAAAAATTACTAATTGAATTTTATTTGAGGAAATAAGAAATATGTGTAGAGTAAATCTAAAATGAATAAATAAAAACATATACAAAAGTATTAAATACATGACAGTTTGTTAGAGAAGGCACTTGTGATGGGGAGAATAGGAAAGATAAGCCAGAGATAGTATCTGAGCTGCATATTAAAAGATGAGAAGGAGCTTATAGATAAATATAAAATAAAATACAATAAAATAAGATAAAAGATAAAATAAATAAAGAAGGAATGCATTGAAGCCATGGGGGACAGTAGACATGAAGGTATATTACTGTATGATATCAAAAGTATAAGAAAGAGAAAGGAGACATATTTCTTGTTTTGGGGGGAAGATTTCTTCAGTAACACATATGGTGTTTAATACCTGTGACAGTGGTATTACTGAGCAATAAGAAGGAGTCAATCAGGTTGGGACTCATAATTTACTGTCACAATACTATCCATGATACTATGGACATTATCTTTAGTGATGACGCTAATGTTAGAGGTGATCAAATAAACTTTTTTTAAAAAAATCTTAAAATATATTTTAAATTTTGTTTTCCTGTATTTCCCAATTACATTTAAAATTTTGTTTAATTTTTTAAAAAAAATTAGTTAAGGCAAGCAACATATATAATATACATGTGAAGTATTGAAAAATATATTTCCATATTAGTCCTGTTAAAGAGAAAGCACACAGAATTCCTCCTCCAAAATAAATAAAGAAGTTTCAGTTTTAATTCAGAATTTATCAATTTTTTTTTCTTCTGAATGTGGATAATATTTTTCATAGTAAATCCTTTGGAATAGTCTGTGGTCATTGTCTTCATTAGAAGCTAAATTTTTTCACAGTTGGATCAACATCAAAATAATTTGTGTTACTAGGTACAGTGTTTTTTCTGGCTTTACATACTTCATTCTGTATTAGCTCACATGACTTCCCAGATTTTTTCTGAAGCCATCTACTTTGTCATTTTTTTGTAGCATAATAATATTCTGTCACAATCATTTACTATAAATTGTTCAGCAGTTCTTTAATTAATAGGCATCCCTTCAATTTCTAGTTCTTTGCCACCACAAAAAGAGCAAAGACACATGTTTATAATACAAATAGATTTCATTCCCTTTTCTTTGATCTCTGTGGGGTATCGAAGTAATAGTGTTGCTCGTTCAAAGGGTTTCTACAGTATGTATGCCCTTTGTGAAAAATACCAAATTTTTCTGCAAGATGATCACAAAACTATTGAGCCTTAGTGTCCCTGTTTTTCTACATCTCCAGCATTTTTCATTTTCTTTTCTCATATTAGCCAATCTTATAGGTGTAAACTGATTTTTGTTGTTCTAATACCCATTCAATTGGAGAATCAAAAGTGATTTAAAACATTTTTGTGATTATTGATAATTTTAATTCTTTCTTCTGAAAACTTTTTGTTCATATTCTTTGACCATTTATCAATTGAAAATTGGCTGATATTTTTATAAATTTGGCTCTGTTTCTTATATATTTAAGAAATGAGGCCTTTATCTGAGAAACTTGCTCTAAATGTCCCTCCTAGTATCCTGTTTTCCATTATTATGGTTGCATTAGTTTTGCTTGGTAAAAACTTTTTAAAATTTCATGTAATCAAAATCATTCATTTTATTAATCTTGATCCTCTTTATCTCTTGTTTGGTTATAAACTCTTCCCTTATCTAAAGCTCTGACAGGCCAAATAAACTTTGTTATTCTTTCCTCCCTGTTCTTTGATTCTCCTCTCAAAACTTCATTTGCACTAATCTCATAGTGCCTTCCATTGTACACATATTCAACACTCAATAAATCTTTTTCTGTCTTGATTAGTACCATTTATCTCTTTCTTACCTGTGTGTCTGTGTATATGAGAAATATTATTCTGATTACTGCAATAAAAAATGAAATAAACTATATCCAAGACCAAACATATTGATTTGGCAAAGTTATAGATGAAATTGGGTAATTCATACCAAATCTACATCATTAATCTTGGAGATATTACACAAATATAGTATGGTCCTCTAAATTATACATTAAGATTTTATTTTGCAAGGGAAAGAAAAAACTCTTTTTGAGGGAACTATTTCACTGAGTAGGGAAGGCAGTCCAAATAAGAAAATACAAGTTTTGCTAAAGAAGACATTTTCTCCAGATGGTTCTATGCCAATTTGATTTACTCTATTCTGAAATTAACAACTACTAATTAAAATAAACATTTACATTCACAAAATAGAGAAAAGTTGTTTATTTATTTTATGCACAGCTTGTTATTTCCTTGAAGTATATGCTTTCAACATCCAACTTTCAGAGTTGGTTGCTTTGGTTTGTATTTCTTTCAGCTCTCTTCTGTGCAATTAAAACACTTAGTGGCAATTTGATATTTATTTTCCCTTTTTTTGGGGGGAGAGATGAGGGGGAAGGAAACTTCATTGCTTCCCTTCTTTCATCTCCCAGTCCTCACAATTGAAAAAAAAGATCCTGTAGAAAAAAGTATAGTCAATCAAAACAAATTCCCATGCTTATGAAAATTGATATCATATTCTATAGTTCTAACCTATCCTTTCTCTGTAAGAACAAGAGTAGAATTCATTATTTTGGGTATCATTATTTTTATTATCTTGCTACAGTCTATCCATGGGAAATTAATAATTATTCAGCTATTTAGGCCTCTTAATTGCTTAAAGAGTGTTTTGAAGTGGTATTTGTATAGTCCCTCTGTGTCCTTTTAGGTCGTGTTAAATACTTTATGCATTCAATAGTTATTTTTAATGTCCTTTCTTTTTCTTTCTGCTATTTTTTAAACATAAAATAGTTTATATGGATCTCTTTTATACCCTGCAAATTCAGCACAGTTATTATTTTTATTAATTTAATTTCTCACATTTGGGTTCTCTATATAGAATATTATATCATCTGAGAAGACCTTTTTTCTCTTTGCTAATGCTCATTCTTTCAATTTTCTTTTTTCCTAGCATTTCAAGTATGATATAAAACAATAATATTGAAAATACTTCTTGCTTTAATTTCTGGGTTTGAGCTCATTCTCCTATTGAATAGACAAACTTTTTTTCCCTTAGGCTGAATCTCTTTGTCTCCATTTTATATTAAATCCAGAATTGGCTCCATCCCTTGTGATAATTCTAATAATCATTCATATGTTATCAATTATACTAGCAGCCAGCCTCAGGCAAGATCCTATATGATTTGTGTCTTATTGCTTTGGACATTGACCTGCTATTTTTTTCTGTTATGGTCAGCTATAGGTTACATACAAAGATATTTTATAGATTGCCTGAGTATTGGTCTAAGACTTTTACCTGCTGTCACTTAGAAGGCTATCTGAAGGGTGATTTAGTCCTGTTACATATTGTGGCTAGATGAGACTACTTATATGACTTACACAGCATGGGCATTGTTCTGCCTTGTCATGATGCCACATGATTTCTGACCCTGTCTTTTGTTATATTTCAAATGAACTTGTTACATACTGGTCTTGCCCAATTGTTGTTGAAGCTCCTGTTAGATTATCTAGATACTACAACAGGACACAGGACCAGTATCTAGGGAAAGGGATAAGATTTTTAGACGATACATGTGAATGGCAAATTGGGAACAGAGAAAAACATAATCATCCTTACTCATAAGGTATAATAGTATAATATAGGATGTGTTATATCTATATAGGATCTGTTATATCATATGAACTAAGGTGGGAAAAAACAAGATATTCAAAAAATAGAAACAGTAAATCAAGTGTAATGGGTCTCTTACTAAGATGTCAAGGAGTAGGTAAGTGACTTAGTGGATAGAGTGCTGGACTTGGAGTTAGGAAAACCTGAGGTGAAATCAGGCCTCAGACACTTATTAACTGTGTGACTCTGGCCAAGTCACTTGACCTCTATTTACCTTAATCCACTGGAGAAGGAAATGGCAAACCACTCTAATATTTTTGCCAAGAAAACTCTGTGGAAGGTAAGGGTCTATGTGATCATGAAGAGTTGAACATATTTGAAGGACTAAATAATAATATTTCAAAAGAAGTTGAAGGTAATAAAAGGAAAAAAGTAAAAAGCAATATAAAAGTCTTCAAGTGTAAAATAAATATTCCATAATATTCCAAAAAAGAATTTTAGGTTTGAATAACCAATTTGTGTATGAGGAGAACAGCAAAATATATGAACTGTTTCCTTGAGCACATGCTTCATTAATATTTTTGTTCCTTGTCACTAATCTATATGAAAGGAAGAGTTAACTTACTGAATTAGGACCAACCACCATAAACAAAAATGGGATATTTACTGAGGGAACTGAAAGATTAAGATGGTCATATAGGAGAAATGTGACCTCTCCTATTTCTGTCTGGAATATCAGAGGTAAGTTCCAAAGAAAACAAAGAAACAATCCTAAATTAGGTGCCATATCTTTGGCTAAAAGATTACTTGTAACACTTCAATTGAAAATAATATTATAACCCTCCTGCTGCAGAGAGCCCAGTAATATAGAACTGATCCATTGGTGAAAGACTAGAGTAGTCCATTGAAGAAAAACTCCAACAGGTCAACCCATGTATCTGGAAAAGAACACTAGGAGAAATGCCCAATGGTAGAGAATAGGGATCCAGGAATTTATAGGAGGCCAGATGTTTGTAAATTGATCATATCTGATTGAGCTTTGTAAGGATAATAGTAAAGGATGGAGCCAACTCTGGTATTGGGACTATATTCAGGAGAAACCTAAAAGTCCAGTCTAAGTTGAAAATCTTTGTCTAACTAATAGGAGATTGAGCCCTAAGTCAGGAATTTCTGCAGATGGATGAGTTTAGCCATTGCCATCATCTATGAGTCTTCTTATATTTGATTTGGAATAGGAAGAACAACCTGCGTAGTCCAGTTGAATAATAAATATTTAGCAATGTAGTGCTTCTTGGACCAATCTGCAAGGAACTATTTCTATGCCCTAAAACATTCCTAATTTGGATTTCATTGTCATTATGTCCTTCGTTTTTTATGTTTTATTGTACTTTATCTTAAAAATATAATAGTATTTAAATTTTTCCTCAAACACGACAAGAAAAAAATTAGCATTCATTTTTACAAGATTTTGAGTTTGAAAGTTTTCCTCTCTCTTTTTATACCTCCTTTCTGGTCTTCAAAAGAATATAGGGAGTTTGCCCTAGTTTAAACATGTGGTCTCAAGTAAAATATATTTCTATGTTAGACATGTTATGAAAAAAACAGAACAAAAGGAAAAAAAACACAAGAAAGAATAAAATGAAAAAATATGCTTCAAGCTGCATTCTGACCTCAGCATTCTTTTTCTATGAATAACATTTTCCTTCATCAGTCCTTTGTATTTTCTTGCATCATTGTGTTGCCAAGAAGAGCTGAGTATATTATTTTTGATCATCCCACAATGTTGCTAATACTATGAACAAAGTTTTCCTGGTTCTGCTTATTTTACTTTGCACAAGTTCCTTGAAGTCTTTGCAGTTTTTTTGGAAATCTGCCAGTTCATCATTTCTTATTGAACAAGAGTATTCCATTACATACATATACTACAGTTTGTTCAGCTACTCCCTATTTCATGGATATCCCCTACAATTTTGAACATTTTGCTACCACAAAGAGGACTAATGTAAATATTTTTGCACATGTAGGTACTTTTCTTTTTAAATGATCTCTTTGGGTTACAGTCTAGTAGTGGTACCAAAGAATCAAAGGGTATGCATAGTTTGGTTGTACATTGGGCATAGTTTCAAATTGGTCTCCAAAATGGGTGGATCAGTTCACAACTTAACTAACAGTACATTAATGTCCCAAATTTACCTCATTCTCTTCAATATTTATCACTTTCACTTTTTTGTCATATTGGCTAATCTGATAGGTGTAAGGTGGTAATACTTAGTTGGTTTACTTTGCATTTCTCTAATTGAAAGATTAGAGCACTTCTTCATATGCTTGTAGACAGTTTTGATTTCTTCATCTGAAAACTGCCTGTTCTTTGACCATTTAACTCTTATGGAATGACTTGTTATTCTTATACATTTAACTGTGTTCTTTATATATGTGAGAAATGAGACTTTTGAGACTTTTATAAGAAACCCTTGCAGTAAAGATTTCATGTATCCAAGATGGCAGAATAAGGGCAAAGATTTGCCTGAGTTCTGCTTGCAAATCCCTCCAAATCCCTTTAAATAATTACTCTAAACAAATTTTAGAGCATCACAAGCGACAAAAAATGGAATAGAATAATTTTCCCACCAAAGGCTACTTAGAAGGTTGGTAGGAAAGGTCTGTTGCAGAAAGGTATGAGTGCAGCACACTCTGTCACAAGCCACACCAGCACAGCCAGGCCCAGCAAATGTAGAGGAGACATGGGGCCTCTGAATCAATGGCAGTAGTTGCAATTTCCAGATGTTTCAGATAACAGATATCAAGAACACTTTGGAAAATCATCAGGAAAGATTTATCACATTGGTGTTTGTGGGGAGTACCAGCAAACAAGGAGCCGGCCTTGGGAACCACTGAATTAGCAGTGGCAGCAGGAATAGCAGGAGCAGCATCTGAGGTCTCAGCTTACAGATCATAAGTGGTCTAATAGCTGGTCAGAAAGGTTTTAGGGATCTCTTTGGTAACAATGAGGCAGGACTCTGTTGTTTTGCCCATGCTCAGATCCAGGTTGCATACATAGTTCCCAGGAAAGGAGGAGCACTAGCACATTACAATTTATAACTGCATCATTATGAGTGCATCAGGGTCACTCCTCACAATTTCAGGGCAGAAAGGAGTGTTTGTTTTTTTCTTAATCACAATAATTTTGTTTGTACAAAAGCTTTCTAATTTAGTGTGATTAAAATAACCTGTTTTGCATTTTATAGTGTTCTCTATCTCTTCTGATCAAGGATTTTCATCTTTCCCACAGTTCTGACAGGTAGGCTCTTCGTTGTTCTTCTAATGTGCTTATGATATCATTCTTTACATTGAAAGTATGCACTATTTTAAACCTTATCTTGATATACAATATGAATGTTGGTCTATACCTAGTTTGTGTTGAATTGCTTTCTCGTTTTCCTAGCAGTTTTTGTCAACAAGCGAGTGCTTATCCCAAAACCTGGGCTCTTTGGGTTTATCAAATTCTGTTACTTTTGTAATTGATGGCTGTGTTTGTGTATCTAATCTATTCTACTGATCCAACTCAATATTTCTTCGCCAGCCTAAGATAATTTTGATGGTTACTGCTTCATAATATAGTTTGAGATTTGGTATAGCTAAACTACCTTTCTTTAATCTTTTTCATTAATTACCTTGATATTCTTATTTTTACCTCTGCCATATGAATTTTGTTATTTTTTCTAGTTCTATCAGATAATATCTGATACTTTTAATAGTAATGCACTGAATAAATAAATTAGTTTAGGCAGAATTGTCATTTTTATTATGTTAATTTGGCATACCCATGAACAAGTGATATTTTTCTAACTGTTTAGATCTGACTTTATTTGTGTGAAGTGTTTTTTTAGTTGTGTTCATAGTTTTCCTGGGTTTTTCTTGGCAGGTAGACTCCTAAGTGTTTTATGCAGTTTATGACTATTTTAAATGGAATTTTTCTCTCTTTTTCTTGTTGCTGGACTTTGTCGGTCATATAAAGATACGCTGATGGTTTATGTGGGTTTACTCTATATCCTAAAATTTTGCTAAAGTGTTTGATTATTTCAAGTAATTTTTAGTGGATGCTATAGGAGTCTCTAAGCATACCATCTCTGCAGAAGATGCAAAGAGAGATATTTTTGTTTCCTCACTGCCTATTTTAATTCCTTCATGTTGTTTTTCATCTTTTATTGATAAAGCTAACATTTCTAGTACAATATTTAACAATAGTGGCGATAATGGGAATACATCCTTCATCTTTGATCTTATTGGAACATGTCTAGTTTATTCCCATTATAGGTAAGGATTACGGCTGGTTTTAGACAGATACTATTCATCATTTTGAGGAAAACTTCATTTATTCCTACATACTCCAGTGTTTTGTATAGAGATGGCTGCTATGTTAAGTCAATAGCTTTTGGGGTATCTATTAAGATCTACGATATCTGTTGGTTTTGTTATCAATACAGTCAATTTTTTTAATAATAGCTTTTTATTTTTGAAATATATGCAAAAATATCTTTCATCATTCACCTTACAAAATTTTGCATCAAATTTTTCTCCCCTTTCCCCATTCTCAGTAGAGATACTGCTGGATCAAAGGTGTATACCCAGTTTGATAGTCCTTTGAGCTTAGCTCCAAATTGCTCTACAGAGTGGTTGGATCAGTTCACAATACCACCAAAATGTATCAATTTCCAGTTTTCCCACATCCTCTACAACATTTATTTTTATCTTTTCCTGTCATATTAGTCAATCTGAGAGATGTGTAGTGGTACCTCACAGTTGTCTTAATTTGCATTTCTCTGATCAATAGTGGTTTAGAGCATCACAATGGTTTTAATTTCTTCAAATGAAAATTGTTCATATCTTTTGACCACTTATCAATTGGAGATTGGCTTGTATTCTTATAAATTTGAGTCAATTCTCTATATATTTTAGAAATTAGGCCTTTATCAGAAAACTTGGATATAAAAAAAAAATTCTCCAGTTTTCTTCTTCCCTTCTAAACTTTTTCAATAGTTATATTTTTACAAAATTATTTTTAATTTAATATAATCAAAATAATCTATTTTATATGTCATAATGTTTTCTAGTTCTTCTTTGGCCATAAATTCTTTCCTTCTCTACAGATCTAAGAGGTAGATTAGTTCCTTTGTTCTTCTAATTTGCTTGTAGTATCACTCTATGTCTAAATCATAAACTTATGTTGACCTTATCTTGGTAAAGGATGTTAGGATATAGGACAATGCCTGGTTTCTGTTAATATGATCAATTATGTTGATGGTTTTTCTAATACTGAACCAAATCTGATTATGATATCATTCTTTACATTGAAAGTATGCACTATTTTAAACCTTATCTTGATATACAATATGAATGTTGGTCTATACCTAGTTTGTGTTGAATTGCTTTCTCGTTTTCCTAGCAGTTTTATGCCCAGTTCTGGCATAAATACCACCTGATCAAAGTGATCCTTGAGCTAAATCTCTGTAATGACCTTTACAATATTTTGGGTAAAATTTTTGCTTTGACATACATTAGAGAAATTGTTCTATAATTTTTCTTTGTCTGTTTTAGCTCTTCTCAGTTTATATATCAGTACAATAGTTGTGTCTTAAAAGGAATTTGGTAGGGCTTCTTCTCCCTTTTCTCCCAAGTACTCTATATAGTATTGGATTTATGTGTGAACCTATCTGGCCTTGGGGTTTGTTAATGGCTTGTTCGGTTTCTTTGATTAAGATGAGATTATTTTTCCCTGCTTTATTAATGTAGGTAATTCATATTTTCATAAATGCATATCAATTTTGTTCACATTGTCAGATTTATTGGTATATAATTGGCCAAAATTTTTCCTAATAATTGCTCTAATTTCTTCATTGGTGGTGATTTCATTCTTTATATTTTAAATGTTTGATATTTGTTTTTCTTCTTATTTAAAAATCACATTAACCAATGACATCTATTTTAATGATTTTTTTCATAAAACCAGTTACTACATTTCTTTATTAGTGCAATAGTTTCCTTTTTTTTTTCATTCTTTCAGTCTTATCAGTTTCACTTTGGATTTACAGTTTTTTGATCTACTAATTTTTAGGATTAGATTACTTAGTTTCAAATTGATTTTTAATATATTCTTCCACATTGTTCTTTATTAAATACTTTTTTGCATTACAATTCCAAAAGAATTATTTAATATTTCTACCTTTTTCATTTGATTTTGAGTGTTTTATGTCCTATTACATGGTATCTTTGTATGTACATGTCAGGTACATCTGAGAAAAATTGAGTATTTCTGTTTTTATATCTGTCATATATAATTTTTCTCATTTTCTGTTTACTTCCTTAGTTTCTTTCTTGTTAGATTTATCAGATTCTGAGAGGGGACAGTTAAGGTCTCTCACTCATATAATTTTGCTCTCTACCTCCTCCTATAATTCACTTAGATTAACCTTTATGAATTTGGATGCTACACCACCTGGTACATATATGTCTTGTATTGATATTACTTCATTGTCTCTGGTATCTTTTAGGAAGATGTATTTCCTTATTTATTTAATTAAGTTTATTTTTTCTTTTGCTTTGTATTCTTTTTGCTTTGGGATTACTACCTCTGCTTTTTCTTTTTCTTTTTTTTTTCCTTCAGCTGAGGCATAATAGGTTCTGCTCCAGTCCCTTATCCTTACTCTGTGTATTTCTTTTTCAAATGTAAATAACATATTGTGGGATTCTGGGTTTTTTGATCCACTCTGCTATCTGCTTCTGTTTTCTTGGAGAGTTCATCCAGTAACATTTACCATAATAATTACTACCTGTGTATTTCTCTCCATCCTATTTTTCTTCCTGTTTGTCCTTTTCCCTCCTTTTATTTTACCCTCCACACCAGTATTTTCTTTTCATCTACCCCTTCCCCTTACTATCCTCCCTTCTATCAGTCCCTTCCCTCACCTTTGCTTAATCAGTACGATTGATTTCTACACTCATCTGATTATGGATATTATTCTCTATTTGAGTGAATATAGATGAGAGTACGGTTCAAGTGAAACTCATTGCTGAAGCTCCCATCTCCCCCTCCACTATAATAGTTTCTTTTTTTCCCCACCTCTTTATGTGAAATAAATTTACATCATTTTATCTCTATCTTTCTTCTGCCCCAAGTGTAATCTTTCACATAAATTAACTTTTTGTCATTTCCTAAAATCCACATTATGCCCAAATCCTCTGTCTATATGTATCCCTTCTAATTATACTTGCAATGACACAATAATTAAGGATGAAAAGTATTATTTTCCAATGTAGGGATGTAAATAGTTTAGCTCTATTGAATACCTTATGTTTCCTTTCTGTTTTTAACTGTTTATGCTTCTATTGAGTCATATATTGGAGGTTAAATTTTTGATTTAGTTTGGTTCTTCTCCTTATAAAAACTTGAAGTCCTTCAATTTTGTTGAATAACTATTTTTTTCTCTTGAAATATTATGCTTCATTTCACTGGCAGGTGATCTTTGGTTGTAATCTTAAATTTTTTTGCCTTCAAGAATCTCATGTTCTGTAACCTCTAGTCTAATGTTGCAGCTTCCAGGTCCCATGTAAACTTCATATTGACTCCACAGTATTTAAATTATTCATTTCTGGTCCCTTGTAGTATTTTTCCTTGATCTGATAGTTCTGATATTTGTGCTATATGTTCCTTGCAATCTTTCTTTTGGGGTCTCTTTCCTAAGAAAAAATCCTTTAGATTTTTTCAATGCTATTTTGTGCTCTAGATCTAGGACATCAGCATAGTTTTCCTTGATAACTTCTTGGAAGATGTTGTCCAGGTGTTTCTTTTGATTAAGAATTTCAGTTAGTCCAATTATTCAGTTATAGTCTCTCCTGAATTTATTTTACAGGTTGATTATTTTTGCAATGAGGTATATCACATTTTCTTCCATTTTTTATTTTTAAAAAGTTTGTTGGAATCTTATTGTCTCAGAGTTGCCCAGTTCTAGCTTTTAAGGTATGGTTTTCCTACTTAGCTCTTATAATTTTTTTTTCCTATTTGACCAATCATACAATTTAAAGAGTAGTTTTCATCAGTGGATTTTTGTATCTCTTTGTTCATTTGACCAATTGTACTTTTTTAAGCATTTTTCCAAAATAGTGACTCTTTTTCTCATAAATGTCTTGTACAATTTTAATTTCTTTTCATATTCTTTCTTCTACCTCTCATGTGATTTTAAGCTCCTTTTTGCACTGTTTCATGACTTGTGTCTGGGCTAAAGAACACTTCCCATTTATCTTTAGGCATTGTCCATTGATAATTTGAAATTGTTGTCTTTTTCTGAGTTTGTGTCATGGTTTTCCATGTCATAATAATTCATAATTTTCTATGATCAGATTACTAATTTACTTCTTTTTGTTCATCTTTGACCCTCTCTTTCTTGGTCTCTGTCTATGATTCTGTCTCTCTTTGTCTATATCTATTTGTCTGTTTTTTTGGCCTTTCTGCTTTCTTTTGAATTTGATCTCTGCTTCCCAGGTGGAAGACTACTGCCTGAAGCTTCTTGTGCCAGTGGCTATATTACTGGGCTGTTTACCAGGTGTTGCACTGATGTTGTCCTGAGGCCATAGGAGCCCATGATGGATCCTTTTGTCTGGTGTTGGCTGAGAAGATGGGTTAATGTAAATCTGGTGCTGTTGGAGACTGTGGGGATTTCTCAGCTTACCTGGTATTGAGATGGGGTTTTAATCGTGGTTTCTGGCATGTGCTGAAGCCAGAGGGGTCATTTCAGTGTCTCTCCTGCACTACACTGAAGAATATGCTGTTTTGGCTGCTAGAAACAGTATCATTTGATAAAAAAATTTTATGAATTTCATCTCCATACTTTTCCCCATAAACCATTTCTGACATTTTAGTAGTGAAAGGTAACAGATCTTCTATCACGTAGGGCTTTTTAGTTTTTGCAATTAAATAAGAAGTTTCATAAGATCTGAGTAAATATGTTTTGTTCACAGTAACAAATTTCTCAAAACATTGTTTTTCTTTATTTAAAGATTTTAAAACTCATTCAGAAGATTCCTTTGGTTTACTGTGGTATATTGCATGTTTGGTATTAAGATATCATTTTTAAAATGCCATCTTTGCAACAAAAAATTTATTATAAATTAAAGAAAATTTCCCATACCATCATCATTATGAGAATTATATCTACATTGCAAAAATAATCAAACATATTTTTTCTCATCAATTTAGGTGTACTACTCCTGTTATCAAATTCTCTGCCATGCTATCATCAGTATTTTTGATCTCTGCTGTTTAAAATTTATCCACTTACACATAACAAAAATATTTTGTTCTAAAATACAAAAAAAATATTGCTAATACTTTTAAAAACATATTCTAGCTTTAGTTTATCACATTAAATATGTTTGTGCTTGATTTAAAAAATTGATTTTCACAGTTACATATACATGCATCTGTGATGGTGAAGAAATATTATTAAAGTCCTTTTGTTTTCACTTGCTTTAATTAAATGCTTATATTTCTGTAAAGGGACATAATAACCAATTTAAAATAAAACATTTTAGCATAATGTAATCCAAAGATATACTAATTTGATATTTGCTTACTGAGAAATGATGGTAGGGAAATAATAATAAATACTTTTTGTAATTATCCTATTATGTTCCTATAAGAGCAGAAAATGTTGTATGTACAATGAAAATATTGTAATTCATAACATAAAGTAATCTTGTAGTTTTGAATCTGAACTCATGTGCTTCTGGCAGTGTTTGTTGATATCATGTGGCATAATGACTTGTCAGTTCAAAGTATGCATGTTGTGTGTTCAGAACCAATGCTGCAGTGAATTTGCATGATACAGTAAGGGCAAATGCTACAAGAAACACCTTATATTTATTAGACTTTTGATTTTGAATTCATTACACTTTTGACTTTGAATTAATTTTTAGTTATTTCACATTCGGAAAACTTTTACCATTGCCAAATTTTTCACGATTCTCACATTCAGTTATGTGATTCCAGGTTGCAACTTACAGTGTAAAAAGCATTGCTGTAGACATTAAGTTTGGTAGGCAGTCTAATCCTTTTCCTCTTCCATACATTCTTTTCAAGCTCCCAAAACACTGATATAGTTTTGGAAATATGTGCATCAATCTCATCATTTATATTGACATCCTTGGAAATTATACTGCAAAGGTGAGTAAACTTCTTCACAGCTTTCAAAAAGTTCAGTCCTGTCTCAACTAAGTTTGATGAGAACTTAATGCAGCAGCTGAGGAACTTGTTTAATTTAGTCCAGCAGATGACTGACCCAACCAGGTGAAACTTCTTATTAAACAATGAGTTGAAGAATCATTCTGGTGTGAACTTGTGAATTTGTGGGAGAAGAAATGTCCATACAATTTTGAAAATATCAACAGCCATTCCTTTGGACAGCCAATTTCCTATTGCCACTGCTGATTGAAAGAGTGAGCTCAGAGTGACTTTTACACAAGCAATTGGAGTACAGTATAAGTCTGAATCCAGAATGAAAACATATAACATGTTTACAGGACGGTAATAAGAAGAGTTTATGTTAATTTACTTCTTCTTTTTTACTTAATAACTCTATGATGTCATCAATGTGAATATGATGCCCATCATCAGTATACATTGCAACCCATTCACATCTTCTCATCCAGTATGAAGTCAACATTTATTCTTATATAAAGTAACTACCTACTATGATAAAAACCTTCTTTTATGTGTTTTTTTTAAATTTGTGGGTACCAATAAGACACTTGAGATGTCCATCTATTATCTTTTAATTTCAATATAAATTAGTAAAGTACCAGAATGCAATAGATTCTGCCATAGTTCAGAGGAAAAAATACCATGAATTCTAAATTAATTTAAATAATAATGGCATTCTTTTGCTTCATCATTTGTAGTTCATGATTCAAGTCTTTCTGAATTTTAAGGGAACAATGTATATCATTATAATAACCTCTAATTTTAAAAGACAGAAAAGTTTACATAACTAGATAATAAAAAATAAAGTGGATTATTCAAACACTCAAAATGGCACTGTGGTCCTATCCTTAAGAAACTCTGTCTTTCAATTTTCAGATGAGAAATTGAAACCATTTATAGTCATATGAAAAAATTCTCTAAATCATTATTGATCACAGAAATGCAAATTTCTGATGTACTAAAACATACCTCATACCTCTCAGATTGGCTAAGATGATAGGAAAGGATAATGATGAATACTGATGGGGATGTGGGAGAACTGTGACACTAATGCATTGTTGGTCAAATTGTAGACTAGAGTTATGGCCACACACTTAGCTTTTCTGATACCAAATATTCGGGAGAGCAATTTGGAACTATGTTTATGGGGCATCATGTCAAGTGCATGCCCTTTGATTTAGCAGTACCTCTACTGGGCCTATATCCCAAAGAGATTACAAAAAAGGGAAAAGGGCCTATGTGTGCAAGGATGTTTATGGCCGCCCTTTTATGATGGCAAGAAACTAGAAACTGAGTGGATGCCCCTCAACTGGAGAATGACTGAATAAATTATGCCATATGATCTGTAAGAAATGATCAGTAGGATGATTTCAGAGAAGTCTGGAAAGACTTACATGGATTAATGGTAATTTAGTGGGTAGAATCAAGAGAACATTGTATATAGCAACAACTGGATTATATGATGATCAGTTTTCAACAGTGAGGTGATCCAGGCTAGTTTCAGTGTCTTATGATGAGGACGGCCATCTGCACCCAGAGAGAGGACTGTGGGGACTGAGTATGGATCACAACATAGTATTTTTACCTTTTAATTGTTGTTTGGCTGCATTTTGTTTTCTGTCTCATTTTTTCCCTTTTATATCTGATTTTTCTTACACATCATGGTAATTGTGGAGATGAGTTTGGAAGAATTACACATATTTAACGTATTGAATTGCTTGACAAGTGGGAGGAATGGGGGAAAGGGAGAGAAAAGTTGGGAGCACAAAGTTTTGCAAATATGAATACTGAAAATTATCTATGTATATGTTTTAAAAATAAAAAGCTTTAATTATAAAAATAATCTGTCTTTAAATATAGATGTGCAATAGATTTGTCAATATTGAAATGCAATGTCAGGTCAAGAAGTGTTGTGATATTACTATGTTGAGAACCTATATTAGTTGTTTTCAAGGATATATATCCATATATCCATATATCAATATATATGGATATACACATATATGTATATATATATACATATATTTATATTTGCAGTATCTTTTATAGGCTGAAACTTATACAGAAAATCGGTTTATGATAACCAATGACCTTGATAGACATTATAGGTAATATTTTTACCTAATATGTTATCTAATTTAGTAAGTTTTATATATTTATTTTAGGGGCAGAAGCCCTATGGATGAAAAGTGATCTATACATTTATATAGCTAAATAATTGTATACAAAATACATTATGTTGCTTGCTAGCATGAAAAGTGCTACAAGAATGCTGAATGCTTTTATTAGAAACTTTCTTCATGCTGACACAGCTCCCTGGAGTTCTGTATTGTATAATTTATTCAATTCACTGAACACAAACTAGGGTACTATAGAATACAGGAATACAAAAATATTGCAACAGTAGAGACTCAGAGCTCATCAGAGAAAGACTTTGAAGCTCATCTAGATGAATTTTTGGAGCATGTCTTTGAACTTTTGGATTCATTTTTTAAAGAATAAACTAAGACTGGGGTTATTTCTTATAGGTAGACCTTAGTGCAGGACATTACAAGTTCAAAGGAAAGCAGCATGGAGCAATTGAAAACTGTGGAGCCAAGAAAACTTTGTTTGTGTTTTAACTCTAACTTTATGACTACAGACTTAGCTTTTCTGATGCCAACTCTGTTCTTCTGTAAGTTGTAGATGATGCTACTTGTGCTACCTTGTAAGGGTGTTATAAGAAAAATGCTTTAATGTGCTTGATTGGACATTTTTCTCTGTGTCTTATGCTTGGAATTCTCTGAATATTCTGCTCTGATTACTGACCTCCCTGATTTCCTCTAAGTCCCAGCAAAAGTCCCACTTCCTACAGGAAGCTTTTCCCACCCTTCCCCAACTGTCTTAACTCAAGAGAATCCATTGTGTAAATTATGTTCTCTTTATCATATACATAGCTTGCTTAGTAAATAATTGTTTGCATGTTGTCTATTCCATTAGATTGCAAGCTGCTGTTAAAGGGCAGGGATTGTCTCTTGAATTTTTTAGTATCCCCAGCACTTACACAGTACCTGGCACATAGTAAATAGTTATTAAATGTTTATTGATAGATATATAAAGGCTACCTATTATCATTATAAAACATTGTTGACATATAAAAGTGTTCTATATTTAAAGTACAGTGTGACATAGTGAATAAAAAGATGATGCCAAAGTTAGAGTAGGTGTGGATTAAAATATTCTAACACATATTGATTGTATGACTGCATTTTGTTGTTATAGCACAAATTATTCTCCTGATTCTTCTTCACTCTAGATCAATTTAGATGTATCTTTGGAAGCTGATGATAAGTGAGATGAGAAGAAGAATTGTAAAATAAAAATACACTACAAAACAATCATCACAATGACCATTTACGATTCCAGAGGACTGATGTTAAAGCATAGTATCAATTATGGAGATATGACAGATTTAGGATATAGTAGGATTTATGTTTTTATATCAGTCCGAGCTAGAATTTATTTTGTTTCTCTCTCTCCCCTCCCCTCCTTGCTCATATATGTATTTGTTGTAAGAAATTTTCCTTTCTTTTCCTTTTTTCCCCATTGGGATTGGGAGCAAGAGAGACAAACAATAAATTTATCTTAACAAAAACAAAACAGAAAGGTGAAGGGACGTTTTCCTATATGATGTGCTGCCTAAACTTTCTGGCAAAGTGACAGTGTTATTCATTTTACTTAACTGTTTTAATTTCTTAAGAGAGAGTTCTCAAAAAGTGACAATTATCTATAAATGCATCTAATATAAACATCAAAATAACTCAAAATAAAATAAGACATAAGGGAATTAAAAGGATAAGTGTCAAAGACTTATAATGATAAGCAACTCTGTATATCAATGTTTTATATCAAGATAAAATTTTCACGTTATCATTTCTTATAAAAAGAGCAAATTAGGTTCAGTATATTTAGCAAATTCATTTTATATTAATATTTTATTTTCCCCCAATTACATGTAAAAATAATTTTCAACATTAATTTAAAAAAAAAAAACTTTGATTTCCAAAATGTTTTTTTTCACTCATCTTCCCTGTTATTGGGAGACAAGCAATTTTTTGTAGATTATATATATATTATATATATATATATATGTATATACATGTGCATATATACAGTAATGCAGACCATATTTCCATGTTAGTCTTATGAAAGAAAAAATGATGAAAAGAAAAAAGAAATAACTCCAAGAAAAATAAAGAAAAAAAGTATCTTTTATCTGCATTCAGGTTCTATCAGTTATTTCTATGGAGCTATAAGTACTTTTCATTGTAAGTCCTACCACATTGTCTTGGATTCTTGTATTCCTGAAAAGAGTTCATTTATGAATAGTTATTCATAGTAGATCATCATATGATATTGTTGTTACTATGTACAATGTTCTCTTGGTTATACTCATTTCATTTTTGCATCAGTTTATGAAAGACTTTCCAGTTTTTTTCTGAAAGCATTCTGCTTGTCATTTCTTACGACACAATAATATTTCATCACAAGCATATACCATAACTTAGCCATTCCTCAGTGGATGGGCATCACCAATTTCCAATTATTTGCTATCACTTAAGCATCTCTCTCTCTCTGTCTCTCTCTCTCTGTCTCTCTCTCTCTCTCTCTCTGTCTCTCTCTCTCTCTCTCTCTCTCTATATATATATATATATATATATGTACTTTTCTTATTTTTAAATCTCTTTGTGATGCAGACCCAGTAGCAGTATTACTGAGCCAAAGGTGACAAATGGATTTTTAGACCCTTGGTAATAGTTTCAAATATTGCTCCTGAATGGTTGCATTAGAGTATCAATTTCTTTTTTCTATCATATTAGTCAATCCGATCAGTATGGTGAAAAACACAAAAAGTTATTTTCATTTGCCATTCTGTAATCATGATTGATTAAGAGTATTATTGATCATTATTGATTTAGAGCATTTTTTCCATATTATTTTAGATAAATTTGATTACTCTGCCTTTAAAGTATTCCAAACCTTTCACTATTTATGAAAAGGAAATGGCTCTTAGTTTTACAAATTAGACTCAGTTCTCTATATATTTGAAAATATGAGGTCCTTATCAGATATATTTGCTGCAATTTTTAATAGAATATAAATGTGTATTTCCCTCCTTCCTATTTTTCCAGTGTTTATTCTACACACATACACTCTCTCTCCTTTCACCCTATTCATCCACAAAAGTTTTTTGCTTCTGATTATTGCCTTCCCCAATCTGCATTTTATTTTATTAGTGCCCCATTTCTTATCCCATACCTTTCCTTCTTTTCTGTAGGCTAAGATAGATTTCTATGCCTAATTGAGTGCTTACGTTGTTCTCTCTTTGAGCCAATTCAAATGAGAAAAAGGTTCAAGTTCTCCTGCCTGCTTTTCTCCACTGTATAAATTCTTTCAAACTTCTTTTATGTAAAATAATTTAACCCATTCTACCTCTCTCTTCTACTTTCTCCTAGTACTTTTTTTCCTCACTGCTTAATTTTAGTTTTTACATATCATCCCATTATATACAACTCATGCCTATGCTTTCGGTCTATGTATATTTCTTCTGATTGCCCTAATAATAATAGTAAGAGTTGGAAATATCTTCCCATCTAAAAATGCAAATAATTTAACATTTTTGAATTCCTACTGCTTTCTCTTTAATGTTTACATTTTTATGCTTCTCTTGAGTTCTGTATTTGAAAGTCAAATTTTTTATTCAGCTCTGTTTTTTCATCAGGAATGCTTGAAATTCCTCTGTTTCATTGACTATCCATTTTTTCCTTTGAAGGGAAAAATAATTTTAGTTGGATACATGATTTTTGGTTGCAATCCTAACTCTTTTGCCCTCTGGTAGATCATAATCCAAGATCTTCACTTCTTTAATGTACAAAATTGCTAAATCTTGTTTAGCCTGGTCATGGCCCCAAATTATTTGAATTGCTTCTTTCTGACTAATTATGATATTTTCTCTTTGATCTGGGAGATGTGAAATTTAGCTACAGTTTTCCTGAAAGTATTTCTTTTGAGATATTTTTCAAGAGGTGATTAATGGATTCTCTTGATTTCTATTTTATTCTTAGGTCCTAAAATATTAGTGCAGTTTTCCCTGATAATTCTTAAAAGATGATCTCCCTTTTTTTCTATTATGGCTTTTGGGTAATCCAATTTTTAATTAAATATTCTAGATAGATGTTAGCTCTCTTTCAGTGAGCTATTTCACATTTCTGCTCTTTTTTCACTTAGTTGTATTGTTTCTTGTTGTATCAGGAAGTCATTAGTTTCCACTTGAATAATTCTAATTTTGAAATCACTATTTTCTTCAAATATCTTTTGTATCACCTTTTCCATTTGGCTAGTTCTTCTTTTAGAGGAGTTATTTTCAGTATATTTTTTGTATTTTTTAAATCTGGCCAATTCTGCTTTTTAAGGCATTTTTCCTCCATTGCATTTTTGTGCCTCTTTTACTCAAAGACCTATTGTGTTTACCTTTAGTATTCTTTTGTGCCTCCCATATTCCCATTCTTTCCCCCAGTTTTCCTCTTTGAAAATTCTTTTTGACCTTGAGATCATTCACATTCGTCTTTGAGGCTTTGTAATAGTTTTTTGACTTAAAAATCATCTGAATTCATGTTCTTTTTGTTGCTATTGTTTATTTATTTTTTCTGTCTGTAACTTGACTTTTAACTCTAAGTTAAAGCTGTCCTATTTTTCCATAGTGAAGGCAGCACTGTTCCACGGTTCAGAAGAGGTGTGTTCATTGATCTTCTAGTCTGTGCTCTGGTCTGTGAGTGACCACAAGCACTCCTTTTCACCTTGGAAATATGACCAGGGTCCTTGCTCCTTTGCTATAAGCTCTGATGTTGTACTCCTCTCTTTTGTCCTAGGATTGAGTCTAATCTGAATAGACACAACAGATTCCCCACCCAGTGACACGAAAGGGACACCCACAATCTCCACTTGATAAGTTTTCTGATTCCTTTACTAATTGTGGGTTTAGAACTTTGCAAGCAACTGATGCTGCCCCCAAGGCCTGCTACTGATTTCCTGTTGCTAGACCTGAACTACCCTGTCCTCCATTGTCACCTTAGAGAGACCAATCTTTCCCACAGACATTCTGGGTTATTTTAGGCTGGAAAAATTGTTTCACCCTGGCCTTTTGTGGGTTTTGCTATTATATATAGAATTTTATTGCATTATTTGAAGTTGGAGGGGAATTTGAACGATCTTGAGTTAATTCATCCCTTTTCTTGGATCAGAATATTATGTAAGAAAATTATATATAATGTAATATAAATGGTTAACTTAAAATATATTTTAAGGGCCAAGTTTCTGGGAAGTTCAATTATATGAAGTTTTTTGTTATCTAATAATAGTTGATGAATGATCTTACAATAGTTCTGTTCTCCTGAACTGCCTTCACATTTAATAAATAAGTATATCATTTATTCTTGTGATATGAAGTTTGACATCATCATTTTTCAGGTGGAGGCACTTTAAAGTAGTGAAAAGCTGTCTCAAATCATGCAGTAGTTCCTCATGGAGCTCTGTATATACTTCAAGAATTTGTACTTCCTATTATAATATTTAGTTACTAGGTTATATTGCCCTCTTTGCTCTTCTGTTTACCAATACAAAAATCCTTGGAAGGCAGCAATTGTGTTGTTTATATTCTAAAGATAAATTTGGAACTTAAATACTATCTGGGAGGAGCTTGTGTATATCTTTCACCCACAATTTGTCTTCCTGTTCTTGTTTATGACCTAGAACTTCCTAGGCATAGTTTCTAGTTTTGAGATATGAAATTTTTGATTGGGACTTGTTGCATAGATATGATGCTTTTTACTCTCTTAAATTGCATTTACTGTAGACCTTCAAAGAATATGGTACTATGCTAACTCATGGAGATTTAGTTGCTGGATAGGGGGATAATTAGGACTTGTCCTATGAATAAAATAAGCATACAAAAGATAAAGAAGTTTGCATTTCTTAAATTAGGCCCCTTTATCAAAATATTGGTATATTTTCCCATATGCCTTTCTTTGGTTTAATTAAATCCAAATGAAATTCAGGTAAATAAAGCTTGACCATCTTTCTTATAGTAGAAGTAACTTCTAGCTCAAATAAACAAATAATATGTGATTCATTTACATATTAATAAAATCAAAATATATTAAGCACCCACTATGTACTGAGCAAGTTGTTAGGTGTCATGAGATTGAGCAAAAGGAAATCATTTTAAAACTTATCTGAAAGATAATATGTAATGGAAAGAAACTGTAGGCAAGGAGATATGTCACAACAATCATATCATGATATTGCACAGTTGTATTATGATAATGGTTGTTAAACTAGAAAGCAAAGATGAAATCTGAAGACATTGTTTGGAAAGACTTGTCTACTTTGGGATGGATTGGATTTGGAAAATGGGGTAGAGAAGAAAAATTAAGATGTTTAGGGAGTTTGATATCAGTATTCAATTCAATATAGAGTCATTAGTGGTATGAAATTGAAATAGAAATAGATCCTTATGGGCTACATATTGACTTAGAAAACCACTAATTAGAACTATTAATTTTCATGTTCTGTTGTATTTACTTATATTGTTAAATCTTTTTGATTACATTTTAACCTGGTTGGGCAGCCTTTGGGAGTTGTATATGATCAATTTGGAAAGAGGAAATAGTAATTGGGTTGAAAATTTTTGTGTGTAATGTATATCATATTTAAATGGCTTTTGGATAGCATCAAGAAGAGATGACTTATTGTTACTTGGGGGTACAGGGTTACAAAGAGAGATTTCAGAATTTTAACATACAGCTTTGAAAATTTGATTGTTGTGAGTGGAAAAAATTCATCTAAGCAATGACTTTAGAAGACAGAGTATTAGACCACTGTAAGTTTCAAATAGATTGACAATTTGGTATTTCTTGTTATTGGGAATTGTCTTAGTGGAGGAAATTATATTGTTGGGAAACCAAACATTTTTTGAGGAATTTATTTCTATTCAAAATGTTTCAGATCGTTGTTGACTGTGTGACCCTGAGAAAGTAATTTAACTCACCTGTACAATGAAGTTATGGGGATCAATGACTTCTCTGGTCAAATCTAGGGTTAAATTTATGATCCAATGATTCCATGCAAAAGACATATAGGAGGAATTTTACACAATTACCTTTAGGAAATTTCTTTACATATCTTAATAGCAGCTAGAAAAAAATAGGGTTCATTAATCAGAAGAGGAACATATAGATTTTATCCCAAGGTTAATAGGAAAAATGAGAGACAGAAGTTTGGTTCAGCACATAGATCATGAACTAGTATGTTCACAAACCCACAAGAATTTATTAAGTGCCAAATATATTTCAGGTGAGCAACTAGGGGGTGGCATAATAGAATACTGGGCCTGGAGTCAGAAAGACTTATCTTTATTAGCTGAAGTCTGGCTTCAGATACTTATTAGCTGCATGACCTTGGGCAAATCACTTAATCCAGTTTGTCTAAATTTACTCATCTGTAAAATGAGCTAGGTAAGAAAACAGCAAACCATTACAGTATCTTTGACAATAAAATGCCAAATGGGGTCACAAAGAGTCAGATACAATAATTGAAAATGTTTTAAGTGTTAATAATATAGATGCAGGGGAAGGGGGAGGAGGAAGATTCTAGAAGGATGGCAGAACAGATCAGAAAATCATATGCTCTCCATATTTCTCCCACAAACAAAACAAAATTTCTATTCAGGATGAATAGAGACTGGTGAAAAATATAAAACTTGGGGCAAAATCGGAGTACTCCTAGAATAATCTGAGAAAATCAGAGGAAAGACCCCCAAACTAGGGTTTAAAAATTGGTGTGAAGTGTAAATACCTCGAAGAGCTCTCCACTGAAACAGCAAATGGGGAGTTCTAGAGATAGTTGGGTTTTGGAAGTAGCATCAGCCACAAGAACAGGAACTTTAACCTCCTAGACAGGAGTAAGAGTGGGGTGAGAATTCTGAGTCTGGGAAGACTGAAGGAACCTCTGATGATTAAGAATGCCAGCTCTACCTATGCTGCTAAGACCAGGCCATGGGCAAGAAGGAACCAGCATACCCTTTGAGTGCAGAAGTAATGGAGCTGAGTCAGAGGAAAGTGTTGAAGTGAAGCTAGAGGCACCATCCTACTCTACCCATCTACCCTATTACAAGTGATTCAGTTAGTAGTTCTCATTTAAAAAAAATGGACAGGGAAATAAAAAAAGAACCCACCCATAGAAACTTATTATGGAAATAGGGAAGACTAGGGTTCATCTTCAGAGGAGGACACTGAAGTAATAAAAGCCTCTTCTACCCCACAGAATAACATTAAGTGGCTATTTGCACAGAAATAATTTATAGAAGATCTCAAAAAGGATTTCAAGAATCAAATGAGAGATATTGAGGAAAAATAGAATAAAATAAGAATGAAGAAAAATAAGATTATGAAAAAAGTTAACCAACTAAAAAAGGAGATACACAATCATAAACAAGAAAATAATTATTTGAAAATTTGAATAGGCAAGGGGAAGCCAATGAAGCTAAAAGAGACAAAGAAATAACAAAACAAAATATAAAGAATGGAAAAATAAAACAGAATGTGAAACATACAAAAAACAACAGATCAAGAAAAGAAAACACAAAAATAATTGGAGTACCTGAAAGTTGTGACCAAAAAAACCCAAAAAAACAAAAAAAAAACTTTGACTCAGTCAGAAACAATGCAAAAAAAATTGTCCCAGAGTGAGAAACAAGATTAAAAGGAAAGTACAAAGCTGGGGAAAATCTTTATAGGCACTATTTCTGATAAAGTTCTCATTTCTAAAATATAGAAAGAATTGTGTCAAATTTATAAGAATACAACTCGGTACCCAATTGATAAATGTTCAAAGGATATAAAGAGACAATTTTCAGATGATGAAATTAAAGCCATTAATAGTTATGTGAAAAATGCTCTAAATAATTATTTATTAGAGAAATGCAAATCAAAACAACTCTGAAGTACCATTTCACACCTCTCAGATGCCTAAGTTGACAGGAAAAGATTATTATAAATGCTGAAAGTGATGTGGGAAAACTGGGACACTAATAAATTGTTAGTGGTGTTGTGAAATGATCCAAGCATTCTAGAGAGCAATCTGGAACTATGCCCAAAGGAGTATAAAACTATGAATGCCCTTTGACTCAGTAATGCTATTATTGAATCTGTATCCCAAGAAAATCATAATGGAGAAAAAAGGATATATGTGTGCAAAAATGCTTGTAATAGCTCTTTTTTGTAGTAGCAAAGAATTTGAAGAGAAGTAGATGCCCATTAACTGGGAAATGGCTGAAAAATCTGTTGTAGAAGAAAGTAAAGGAATATTATTGTTTTATTAAAATGATGAACAAGCTGATTATAGAAAGGCCTGGAAAAATTTACATGAATCGATGCTGAGTGAAACAAACAGAACCAGGAATACATTTTTATACTATAATAGCAAGAATGTGTGATGATCAATTATGAAATGCTTGGTTCTTCTCAGTGCTTCAGTGATCCAAAACAATCCTAGTAGACCTCAGACAGAAAATGCCATCTGCATTCAGAAAATGACCCAAGGATATGGAATGTAAATCAATACCTGCTATGTTCATTCCTTTTTTTTTTTCTCTGTTGTATGATTTTTCTCTTTTGCTCTGATTTTTCTTTCCCAATATGATTCATGAAGCAATGTATATGAAAAATAAATAAACTTACTACAATTAAAAAAGATAGGGATAGTATTTGGGCCTTTGAATTCATTGTAATAGGGAACTTGAAGGTGAGGAAACTGCTTCCAGTAGTGCTGTTAAACTTTCTGCATCTTATATGCATAGAGTAAGACTTGAGCCCAGACTTCTGCATCACAGAACAAAGTCTCTATATACTACACCATGTTCCTCTATTATGCTACAAATAGAAAGAATAAAACAATTGCTACCATGAAGGAGTTTACCTTATAAGAAGAGAAGGGATCTTAAAGCTCATTTAGTCCAATTCCTTCAGTTCAAAGATGAGGAAACTAGAGAACAAACATGATAAATAGATTACCATGAATTAGTCAGGTCATAAGTGACAGAAGCAGGATTTTAAATCAATCTCAGATACTGTGAATATAAGTTCAGTCTTCTTTCCCCTCAAAGATCATATACCTCAATCTTGAAAAGCAGTATTCCATGCATTATGAGGATATTTGCAGTTACTTTATGTGAAATCATGACTAATTTGACACTTGCTTTAATCTTGCCCATTTCCCACTTCATCTACTTCCACACTGTTTTGTAGTGGTGCTACATATGAACATGCCTTATCTCTTCTACTATTCCATGAGATCATCCAGGGCAAGGGTGTGTCTGATTCAAAATTTTCAGTAGTATTTTATTTTTCTCATTACAGATGAAGATAAATCTCAACATTCATTTTTTGTAAGATTTTGAGTTCCAATTTTTCTTTTCTTCCTCTCTCCCTCACCTCCCCCTTCCCCAAGACAGCAAGTCATCTGATATAGATTATATATGTATATCTGATTCAATTTTTTATTACCTATAATTACAAACCCTTGTTGTGTTGCTGTCCAAGGAATACACGGATTCCCTCATAAAAGGGATGGGATAGACTGGACTATAAATCTTTTAAGGAAATCAGAAAAGCAGCATAAGCTTTATACTTTAGGTCTTCCAGCTTCCTGTTCCAGTTTATCTTGATTAATCTTATTTCTCCCTACCTTGTCTATCCCATTCCTCTAATGATCGAATCCATTTAGTATCTCAACTCTTTTTAGTATAATTCTTACCTAACCCTGTTACCATTTCAAAAGAAGACTTTATTTTTCTCCATTTCTTTTATCATATAAATCTCCACCTTTACCTTATGCTATAGCCAGAGAAGTCAGGAGAAAAGCTGAGTATGTAAAAGTAAAGAAGCCCTTGAAGTTGTTGGTTGTTCTTTTGTTTTCTCTCTAGAACCCCCATGATAGTAGTACCTAGAGTCATTTTCTTGGGGGCCACCAATAACCTGGGAGTTGAGATTTCCTAGGGAGCTCATAAAATCTGCCATGTCTAATTTAAAGATGTCAGTGTAGTGATATTGCATAGAAAGTACTTATTCTCACAGCAGTTGTATTTCTGAGAGAAATTTTCCTGGAACAAGGGAAGCTGGAAATCATGTCATACGAAAATTTGATTTTTTTTTGTTTTCACTGAACTATTTGACCAATTTGACTTTTTATTTGTAAGTGATTAATATCAACAATACCAATGTATACAGGGAATGTGCAGGAGGAATTTAGAATGGCTGGTTTGTTTGTTTGTACATGTGTGTTTGTGTTTGTGTGTGTTTAGGAAGGATTGTTTGTGAGTGCCATGTAGGGAAACTGGAGTACACACTAAGCAGAGTGTCAGAAAAGTTGCAGAGAGTATGGAGCAGATTGTAATATCAGGGAATATTTTTAAAAAGTATGTTTTGTTTCAGATCTTGACTGTTATTTTATTTCTGCAAGCAATCTTGGGTAATTCATTTTATTTCTATAGAACTTTTTTCATATTTGGAAAATGAAAGAGCTAAAAATGTATAATTCAAATCTTCCTTCAAGTTCTAAATCTATCATTCTATAATTCAGAACATTAGTTTTTCCTTTCACAAAGTATACCTTTTTGAAACTTTTATACTAAACATCAAACAGGATACCAACATCCTCACTGAAACATATGAATGAATTTCAATATGTGAAAATCATTTTGGGATGGGAGGAGATAATCATGGTTAAGACTTTTAATTTAGAGTTGCATAAATAATTATAAAATTGCCTATCAGTAATCCTTAATTCTAACAGCCTTAGAGTTCTGCAGGATATTGTCAAGCAGTTGTGCTAGATCAAAAGAACAAATGAGGAGTTTAGATATCCAAAGATAAATAAAGAATTTGTTTAGGTTTCACTGCTCTAAATAAAATGCAATGGTCAATGCTCAATAAAATCTATTTCCCTAAGTCAAAAAAGTCATTGTTTTTAAAATTATTTTTGTTTTAGTATTTTTTTCAATTTTACTGTTATACACATGTATGTAAAATTATTTTTTTCAATTACATATAAAGAGAGATTTTAACATTTAGTTTCACAAAATTTTGAGTTCCAAACTATTCTTTCCTTCTTCCTTCTTCCCCTCCCCAAAATGGCAAGCAATCTGATATAGTTTATGCTTGTGCAATCATTTTAAATATATTTCCACATTAGCCACTTGGTGAAAAAAGAAATAAAACAACAGGGGAAACCCACGAAAAACAAAAACAAAAAAGGTGAAAAGTATATGCCTGGTTTTATAATCCTTTGGTCATAGTTTCAAATATCATTCCAGAGTGATTGGGTTAGTTCACATCTCCACCAACAATGTATTACTGTATGAATTTTCTTATATCTCAAGGGATAGCTTAATGACTTATTGGATAGAATACTTGGTTTTGGACTCAGGAAGTTCAGATTTCACCTCAGGCACTTAATATTTATTAGTTGTGTGTCCCTGGACAAATTGCCTAACCCTGATTGCCTCACAAAACAAACAAAAAACAATTTTCCTACATCTTCTTCAACATTTATTCTTTTCACTTTTTTCATATTAACCAATTTGAAAAGTGTGAGATAGTACTTTAGAGTTATTTTAATTTACATTTCTCTAATCAATATTGATTGAGAGAATTCAAAAATCACATTCTATTTTACTGAAAAGCTGGCAGATGCGATTAGCAGATGGGAAATTTTGTCTATGGAAATGGATAGAGCAAGAAAATTTGGTGTAGTTCCCTAGAGATAGAGTAGGGGGAAATCTAGTGGTAATCAAAAAAAAAAGGTGTAGTTCTGTAAATTATGTCAATATGCTCGATGTTTATTTCTTGCAAAATATCCTATAGCAACATATTCTTAAAAGGATTATTTGTCAAAGGGAAGCAATGTTCACTAAAAGCCAATATGGCATCAAGAGAACACAATAGCAAAATAATTTGAGTTTTTTTTTTTAAATAACTCAGATGAGATTTTGAGGAAAACTATAGCTGTATTCAAAGTTCAATAAAGTGACAATATTTCATGTTACATTTATAAATAAGTTGGGTATATGGATTAATTTTAGTATAGTAAGGTTAGGTGAATTGAAAACTGGTTGAATGACTAGCCTTACAGAGACATCATTATTAGATCAATATCAACAATGAAGACCCAAGATCAAACTCTGCTAGAGACATTTATTAGTTATGTGATTCTAGATTAGCCTCTTAACCTCTCTGTGCCTGTTTCCTTAAAAGCAAAATAAGAATAATAGTAGCATGTACTCTACAAGATTCTTGTGATGATCAATTGAAATAACATCTTTAGAACATTTTGACAACCTTCAAATACTATATAAATGTAAGTTATTATTGTTACCATTATTAGTGCAGGAATATATAAAACTATTGTTTCTTCTGTATTTTATTACATTTTAATATATGATTAAGGTTATTCCTCACAAAAAGTGAGCTTGTCAGATCTGAAGAGATTAAAAGTGGAATATATCCACTTATAGCTAATATATTGGTTGTCAGAATAAGTTTCCAAAATATCATTTCTTTTTTAAATTATATTTTATTTTCCCAAACACATGTAAAGGTAGTTTTAAATATTCACCTTTGAAAAACTCTGTGTTCCATGTGCAAGAATGTTTGTAGCAGCCCTTTTTGTAGAGGCTAGAAACTGGAGACTGAATGGATGCCCATCAATTGGAGAATGGATGAATAAATTATGTTATATAAATGTTATGGAATATTATTGTTCTATAAGAAACAACCAGCAGGATGTTTTCAGAGATGCCTGGAGAGACTTGCATGAACTGATGCAGAATGAAATCAGCAGAACCAGGAGATCATTATACATGGCAACAACAATAGTATATGATGATCAATTCTGATGGACATGGCTCTCTTCAACAATGAAATGTTTCAAACCAGTTCCAATTATTCAGTGAAAAAAGGCATATACACCCAGAGAGAGGCATATGAAATGTGGACGACAACATAACATTTTCATGCTCTCTATTCATGTTTGCTTGCATTATGCTTCCCTTTGCAGATTTTTTTTCTTGTAGATCCCACTTTTCTTGCACAGCAAGATAACTAAAATTATGTATACACATATTCAATTTGTCAAGTATTTTAACATTATTAACATGTAGTAGACTTCCTGCCATCTAGGGGAGGGGTGGAGACTAGAGGGGATATATTTGTAACAGAAAGCAATGTTGAAAAATTACCCATACATATGTTTTGCAAATAAAAAGCTTTAATAAAAAAAAGAAAAACCCCCTGTTCTAATTTTTTCTCACTCTTCTCCTCCCTTCCAAGATAGTAAGCAAATATAGGTTACATGTGTGTAATTCTTTTAGACATATTTCCATACTCATCATGTTGAGCAAAAAAAAATCAGAATAAAAGAGAAAAAAAATGAGAAAAATAAACCAAGAAACAAAAGCAACAACAAAAAGTCAAAAATATAATACTTTGATCTACATTCGGGCTTGATAATTTTTACTCTGGATATGGATGGTACTTTCTATCACAAGTCTATTGGAACTGCCTTGAATTACTTCAATGATGAAAAGAGCCAAGTCTGTCAGAGTTGATCATCATATAATCTTGTTCTTAGTGTATACATTGCTCTCTTGATTTTGCTCACTTCACTTGGCGTAGTTTATGTCTTTTCAAGCTTTTCTGAAATCATCCTGTTCAGCATTTCTTATAGAACAACAGCATTCCATTACATTCCTATACCATAACTTATCCATCCATTTCCTAATTGAGGGGCATCCACTCAATATCCAGTTCCCTATCCCTACAAAAAAATCGCTACAATTTTGCACATGTGGATAATTTCCCCTCTTTTATGATGTTTATGATACAGACTCAGTAGTAACAATGCTGAATCAAAGGGTATGTACATTTTTATAGCATTTTGGACATAGTTCCAAATTGCTCTCCAGAATTGGATCATTTCACAACTCTACCAGGATCATTAATGTCCCAGTTTTACCACATCCCAACCAACATTGTCTTTTTCTGTTATCTTAGACAATCTGAGAGGTTTGTAAAATGATACCCCAGAATTGTCTTAATTTGCTTTTCTCTAATCAACAGTGGTTTGCAGCATTTTTTTATATAATTAGAAATGGCTTTAATTTCTTCTTCTGAAAATTATCTATTCATATCCTCTGATCATTTGTAAATTGGGAAATAGCTTGAATTCTTAAAAAAATGAGTCAATTCTCTATAGATTTTAGAATTGAGGGCTTTATCAGAAATATTGGCTTTAAAATTTTTCCTCTAGCTTTCTGCTTTCTTTATAATCTTGGCTGCATTATTTTTGTTTGTACAAAAGCATTTTAATTTAATTCAATCAAAATTATATGTCCAAAGGATTTTTCAATTTAGAATTATAGACCTAATATAATAAAGTAAAATTTAATTGGTGATAAATATGAATTTAAGTATTTGACTTTACATTTCCCTGGTGTATTTTCAAATAAAAGTGATAATGAAGAATTTATTCTTACCTTAAACCTTCCCAGGTCCCCTGATGCTAGTAGGGCTCCTCACTTCCTCTGATTGGAGAGTGCCAAAGTTGCTTTCTGGGAGTTCTGTCTAGATTCTCCATTATTTATTTATTTATTTTTTGCTTTTTGCTGAGGCAATTGAGGTTAAGTGACTTGCCCAGGGTCACACAGCTATTGAATGTTAAGTGTCTGAGACCAGATTTGAATTCAGGTCCTCCTGACTTCAGGGCTGGTACTCTATACACTGCACCACCTAGCTGCCCCAGATTCTCCACTATTTAAAGAAAAAAACTCAGTATATTTTCCTCATCATTTCAATTTCATAAGTATAGAGTGGGGAATAAATATGACTATACAATTGTTCCAGTGGGGAAAATATCTGAGAGTTACAGTAATTTACAAACAAAATATTATATATTCATATTATATTATTATGTAATATTGTTTTAAGTTTGGTTCTGCTAGGTCACCATCCTTTGTATTTTTTTCATTAATTATCTTGATATTCTTGGTATTTTGTTTTTCCAGATGAATTTTGTTATTATATTTTCTAGTGTATAAATAATTTTGGCAGCTTGATTGGTATGGCACTGAACAAGGAGGCCAATTTGACAGAATTGTCATTTTTATTATATTATTTCAGCCAACCTATGGGCAAGTGATATTTTTTTCCGTCATTTAGATTTGTCTTTATTTGTGTGAGAAGTGATTCAGGGCAATTCCAATAAACTTGTGATATAAAGTATCATTTACATCCAGAGAGAGAATTAAGAAGACTGAAAGTGGATCAAAGCATGGTACTTTGCTTTTTTGTTGTTGCTTTTGTTTCTTTGGGTTTTTTCCTCATATTTTTATCCCTTTTATCTGAAATTTCTTTTTGCTCAGAATGACAAGTATGGAAATATATTTAGAAGAATTGCATACTTTTAACCTATATAAGATTGCTTGCTGTCTTTAGGGGGACAAAAGAGTGAGAAAAATTTAGAATGCAGGGTTTTGCAAAGATGAATATTGAAAACTATCTCTGCATGTATTTGGAAAAATAAAATACAATTAAAAATAAAATATATTTTGGAAACATTTTAATTACCAATATATTAGCAACAAGCATATATATCCCAATTTTAAACTCTACAAATCTGACAAGCTCACTTTCTGTGTCATCATCCAACTCATATATTAAAATATTGTGCAACAAAATATGATTTTAAAGAGTGCTATGTCAGAAATAACTAATAGTCTTTAAAGATTACTATTTCTAAGTAATATAAATAAAATACAGCAGCTGTTCCCCTATGCCTTCACCAATAGGACTAAATTTGAAGTATTTGGCTCACTTTGGGGTTTTGTATTTTAATGTAGAATGTGTTGCTAGCTTTACTTCCAAATGTAATATGAGTTATATAAATAGCTGTATGAATCTAAATTGAGTTCTCATTTTGTTTTATACTGTCTACCAACATCCTCAAACTACAAGTCAAATAGCAAAGTTTTTAATTAGGGCACAAAAATAAAATAGATAAGGGGAGATCCTTCATACACAAAAGTGTACAAGATCTCACATTTTTTCTGTATCAGGCACCTCTAGGAAACCTATACTATTAAAGATAAACCCTAGTTAAAACACTTCTGATACTCAGAACATTTTTGGTATTGCTATCTTCCAGGAACAAATTACATTCCAATGTTTCTTTTGTTCTATGCCTGAAAAGCAGTTGCTTCCTGTTTCTTCACAGACTTGCAATTGATGTATCAGGCTGAATTGCTTTGAACCATTGAAATGCTAAAATGATTTTTAGCTAGTAGAACTTTAAAATAGTGTTATTTATCAAATTACTCAGCTCTTTTGCTATATACCTTTGAAATTACATCCAAACAGCACAACAAAAGAACAAATAATTCCTCTAGGCAAGGTATTTTTTCCCCTAACTTTTTTATTCCATTTGTCCACACATTGGGAATTCCTCTAGGTTCAATGTATACTTATTTTGAGGTAACAAAATTGTTTTTAACTCCTATCATACTACCAGAAACTGGCAGAAAGTATATAGAAATATTCCTGAAAGTTCAATAATCCCCAAGGGCACACTTAGTTCTGCTGGAGGAGTACCCACCAGAAGACTAACAGGCTAAAAATGCCGAAGTAGATATGAACAAGGTAAGGAAAGAGGGAAAAACAAACAAACAAACAAGGCTTTAAGATAGAAATTATTGATCTGAGAGATGATATTTTCCCTTCATAGAGGTCATCAAATGGAAACTAGAGGACCATTTATAAAAATGCTATACAAATCTATGCAAAGTGTGGGTTGAAAGAAATCACTTGTGAAAGTCTCTTCTAAATGAGAATCTTGGATGTTGTGACACAAATAGATGATGACAGAGTAGGAATGGAAGTCAGAGAACAGGCAATAATTTCAAAACCCAAAGCACTAATGCCTAGACTGATATATACAGAAGAGTAAAAATGGGTTAATGTTCTTTTTCCCCTCAAACTGAAAGTTTCCCAAGTTGAAAGGAATTCTTGTGTCCTGGGACAATAAGATTTTAGTGTGTGAAAGTTAAATTCAGGCTACAATTAATATGTCACAAAAAAGATGATAGATTTTGTATAAGCTTAGTCCCCTACTCTAAGCTAATCTTGATCACATTAAAACTGTCCAAAATAAATGACAAGGATGACTATATTTAGAAAGGGAATAATTAAAAAATACTCACAAGAAAATCAAAAGGTGGGGCAGCTAGGTGGTGCAATGGATAGAGCACCGGCTCTGAAGTCAGGAGGACCTAAGTTCAAATCTGGTCTCAGACACTTAACACTTCCTAGCTGTGTGACCCTGGGCAAGTCACTTAACCCCAATTGCCTCAGCAAAAAGAAAAAAAAATAAAATCAAAAGGTATGTTGAGAACATGAGTCTGTAAAGAAAAGATCCTAGAATTTTGAAAAAATGCTATATCATAAGGGTGATTAAATACATGTGAAACTTGGAGTCTGGATGCTCTGAGTTTAGTTGTTTCACTTTGAGATAGTTATTTAACCACTTTCTGCTTTATTTTCCTTATCTGTAAAATGAGAGGTTTGAATTATATGAATTCTAATATTTCTTCTAGTCCTAAACTATGGTCCTGTATAATCTAATGAACAGAATATATCTGTAATAACTAAATCTAGAACCACATGAAAGAGAACAGAATGCCTCCAAAACAATAAGAATCACGTATAAAAATTTTAAAAACCACTCAATTTGAATTCTTAATAAAGAAAGCATGAAAATATTATGTTGTGGTCCACATTTCATATCCCTCTGGGTATATATGGCTTCACTGAACAATTAAAACTAGTTCGAAACATTTTATTAACAAGAACTGTTTTTATGAAAGGTTTTTAGTTTTCAAAACACATGCATATATAATTCTGTAACATTTATCTTGCAAAGCCTTCTGATCCAGTTTCACCCCCACTTTCTCCCTCCTCCCTCCCCTAGATGGCAAGTAATTCAATATATGTAAATTCAATATGTGCATGCATATTTATACAATTGTCTTGTTGTATAAGAAAAATCAAATCAAAACAGAAAAAAATGATGAAGAACATAAAATGCAAGCAAACAACAAAAACAGTGAGAATGCTATACTGTGAACCACACTCAGTTCTCACAGTCTTTTCTCTGGGTGTAATGGCTTTTTTCATCACAAGACCATTGGAACTGGTCTCAATCATCTCTCTGTTGAAAAGAGATTCTGCACATCAGAATTATCGTATAATTCTGTGTACAATGATCTCCTGGCTCTGCTCATTTCACTTAGCATCAGTTCATGCAAGCCTCTCCAGGCCTCTCTGAAATCATCCTGCTTATCATTTCTTAGAGCACAATAATACTCCATAGGATTCATATACCATAGCATTCAACCAATCTCCAAAACTGATAGGCATCCACTCAGTTTCCAGTTTCTTAACAAGAACTTAACTTTTGAAGAGATGAAAAATGATTTTCAAAAGCACATAAGCATGGTAGTAGAAAATTAAGTAAAGACATAACAAAATAATAAATTTATGAAAAGACAATCATCAATTTTGTAAATGAGGCAAAAAAGTACTGAAGACAGTAACAATTTTAAAAACAGAATTGACCAAATGGAAAAAGAGGTATAAAAAGCTAAATGAAGAAGAAATCATTTAAATATTAGAATTGAGGAAGTGGAAGTTAATGATTATATGAGATTCAAATAAAAATAAAAGAAAGTTAAAAGAAAGAAAAATAGAAAAAAAATATAAAGTATCTTATTGGAAAAACAAATGACCTAGAAAAGAGGTCAAGGAGAGAAAATTTAAGAATGATTGTACTACCTGAATGATCAAAGAAAGAGTGTAGAGACATTTTAAACTGGCTAGATATCCTAGAAGCAGAGGGAAAAATAGAAATTAAAGGAATCCATCAATCCTCACCTTAAAGAGAAACCTAAATGAAAACTCCTGGGAATATTGTGGTCAAATCCCAGGTCATACAAGGTCAATGCAAGCAGCCAGAAGCCACTGAAAAATCATGAAGCCAGAATCAGAACAACATAGCATTTAGTAGCTACCATGCTAAAGGAAGAGGGTGTTTGCTATATAATATTGCAGAAGGTAAAAGAAGTGCAATTACAAATAAGAATAAATCACCCAGCAAAATGAAGTATTTTCTTCAAGGGAAAATATATTTAGTGAAATAGAGGACTTTCAGCACTACTAATGAAAAATGAGAGCCAAATAGAAAATTCAACTTTCTTTTCAAAATTTTGAAATTTAAAATTTCAATTTTTTAATAATTTTTAATTTTTCAAAATACTTGCAAAGATAGTTTTCAACATTCACTCTTGCAAACCTTGTGTTCCAAATTTTTTTTCCTCTCATCCCTCTCCTAGTCCGCAAGTAATCCAATACAGATTTAACATGTGCAATTCCTCTAAATGCATTTCCACATTTATCATGCTGCACAAGAAAAATCAGATCAAAAGAGGAAAAAAGTGAGAAAGAAAAATATGAGCAAGCAAACAACAATCAAAAAATGAAAATACTATGTTGTGATCTACATTCAATCCCCATAGCCGTCTCTCTGCATGCATATGACTTTCCATCACAAGTCTTTTGGAAATTCAACTTTCAAATATAAGAGAAGCACAGAAATAACTAAACATGAAAGAAAAAAAAAGTAAGAGATTCAGTAAGGTTAAGCCACTTACCTTTCTATATTGGAAGATAATGAAAGTAAATTATAAGACTTTTGTCATTATTAGGACAGTTAAAATTATTCACAAGGAAAGCATGCAAGAGTGATTTAGTTATGCTAAAAAGAAATTAAAAATATTGATTAGTGAGAATGAAGAATATATACTGGGAGAAAGAGAAAGGGAGAGAAAGAATGGGAAAAAATCATTTCACAAAAAGAAGCCTACAAAGAAGAGTTTTTACATCCAATGGGAAAATTGTGTGTGTGTGTGTGTGTTTGTGTGTGTGTGTTTGGGTCTAGGTGAAGGTTGAAACTAATCCTAAATTGGATGAGTTATATTTAAGCCTCACCTATCCCCCAAACATAGACATACACACATGTATAGGATATATATCATGATATATATCCTACACATGTGTATAATAACTCTAATGTATACACATACATATGCACATGTCTACACATATATGCATATACATGCTTATATGTTTATATTGTATACGTATAAAGACTATCATACAATAGGGAAGTAGGAGGGAAGAGGATGAGAAAATGGAGGGGGGGGAAGGAAAGGTGGATAAAAGAAGGCAGTGGTCAGAAGCAAAATAGACTTTGGAAGAAAAAGTATAAAAAGTGGAAGAAAATGAAGAATGAAGAAAAACAATAGGATGAAGGGAAACACAGTTAATAATCTTAACTATGGATGTGAATGAAATGAACTCTTCCATAAAAGATAGATATCATAAAGGATACAACAATATGTTGTTTGTAAAAAACAAAACAAAACAAAACAAAACAAAAAAAAACAAAACACAAAAACAAAAACAAACAAAAAACCTTTTGAAACAAAAACACACACAAAATTAAAAGAAAGGATTGGAGTGAAATCTTTTGTGCTTTAGTTAATGTATTAAAAAAAAAAGTAGGGACAGGAATCATGCTCTCGGAGAAAGAAAAACAAAAATAAATCTAGTTAAAAGGGAAAAGCATGCAAACTGCTTTTTGCTAAAAGGCATCATAGGTAATGAAACAACATCAATGCTACATACACACACACACACACACATTCACACACACAAAAATACCATAACATACAAATACTTCAGTAAAATGAATTATAGTAGGAAGTAATAAAACTATCCTAGTGTGGGGCCTCAACTTTTCGCTTTCACATAAATATAACCATCAAATAAATTAGAAAGAAATTAAGGAGATGAATAGAATCTTAGAAAAGTTAGATATAATAGACCTCTGAAGAAATTTAAATGTGAATAGAAAGAACTATATCATTTTCAAATATGCATATGGAAACCTCACAAAAATTACCATGTATTATGCCATAAAAATCACAACAAAATTCAGAAAAACAGAAATATTAAATAAACCAATTTATGATCATAATGTCTAAAAAGAAAGTTATGTTCAATAAAAGGCTATGGAAATATAGTAATCAAATTCTAAAGAAAGAGTGCATCCAAGAAGAAATCAGAGAAACAATCAATAATTTCATTATAGTGAATAACAGCAATAAGACAATATTCCAGAATTTGTGCAATATAACCAAAATAATAATTTTTTTAAAAATGAAAACAAAAATACTAATATCAAAAACAAGAAGGGTGAATGCATCACTAATGAATATGAAAAAGCTTTCATTATTAAAAATCATTTTGTCAAATTGTATGCTAGTAAAATTCACAAAATAATTGAAATGAGTGAAAGTTTACAAAAACATAAATTCACCTAAATTGATGGAATGCTCTTAGATCAGGTAGGGGATAACTGAATAAATTATAGCATATGATTTAGTGGAATACTATTGTGCCAGAAGAAATGATGAGCAAAATGGTTTCAGAAAAAAATCCTGGAAAAATTTAGATGGACCCATGCAATGTGAAGTGAACAGAACCAGTTACACAGTTACATAGTAACAAAAGATTTTACTATGCTAATCAAGACAATGATAGAAGATAATTTCAAAGGACCCTTGATGAGAAAAGGTATCTACTTCCAGAGAGAACTGATATACTCTGAATGGAGATTGAAATATTTTTTAAATTTTCACGATTTTTCTTTTGTTCCATATTTTCTGTTGTAATATGGCTAATATGGAAATATATTTTATATGATATTGCATGTATATCAAATTCCTTGCCTTTTCAAGGATGGTGCAGAGATGAGAGGGGAAAAGAGAATGGAACTCAAATTGTTTAAAAAATTGCCAATATTTCATATTTAATGAAATAAATAAACATATTTTTAGGAAAAAAGAGGGCATCCATGCCATCCAATGGTTATTCCTCTCTCAAATGTAGTAGTAGGCTTTCTCTACCATGTCTTGAGGCATGGATCTTCTTCTTTTCTCTCCCTAATCTTCACTTTTCCATTATGTGTTGACTTCCTTTATTAGGTTGTAAGTTCCCAGACTTCTGTGAACTAAAATGGCTGAATAAACAGAAAACTGTAAGTCTCCCTAATTCACCTTCCATATATACTTCCAACATTAAAATGGCACCCTGTTCAAAGAGTATGAATAACAATATTCAGATAAAGAAATTAAAATCATGTCTAGTCATATGAAAAAATGCTCCAAATCACTATTGGTCAGAGAAATGCAAATTAAGACAGTTCTGAGGTGCCACTATACACCTCTCAGATTGACAAAGATGACATGAAAAGATAATGATGCATGTTGGCATTGATGCGGGAAAACTGGGACTCATACATTGTTGGTGGAGTTGTGAAATGATTCAACTATTCTGGGCAACAATATAAAACAATGCTCAAATGGCTATCAAAATGTTCATATGCTTTGGTCCAGAAATGTCTCTATTGTTCCTGTATCCAAAAGAGATCAAAGGGAAAAGAACTCACATGTGCAAAAATATTTGTAGCAGCCCTTTTTGTAGTGACAACAAATAGAAACTGAATGGATACCCATGAGTTGGAGAATGGCTGAATAAGTTATGGTATATGAATTTTATGTAATATTGTTGTTCTATAAGAAATGATCAGCAAGATGATTTCAGAAAGGCCTGGAGAGACTTACATGAACTGATGAAAGGTGAAGTGATTGGAACCAAGAGAACACTGTACACAGCAATAGGAAGATTACACAATGATCAATTTTGATGGACTTGGCTCTTTTCAACAGTAAGGTGATTCAGGCCAGTTCCCATGGTTTTGTGTTGAAGAGAGCCATCTACACCCCAGAGAGGACTGTGGAAACTGAGTGTGGATCACAAGATTGAATTTTCACTTTTTTGTTGAAGTTTTTTTGCATTTTGTTTTCCTTCTATTTTTTTCCTTTTTGATCTTAATTTTCTTCTGCAGCAGGATAATTTTGAAAATTTGCATAGAATAATTGAATGTTAACATATATTGAATTACATGCTGTTTAGGAGAGGGGATGGGGAAAAGGAGGGAGAAAAAAATTGGAACACAAAATTTTGTAAGGCTGAATGTTGAAAATTATGTATATGTTTTGAAAATAAAAAGCACCCTGAAACCAATCCTGAAACAGTAGAACCTGCAAAAGAATATGTAGAAACAAATAATTAGTTGAATATATTTAGAATGTAGACAAGAAAGATCTCTTTCACTCAGGTAAAAGGGGAGCATAGTCCAGTACAGGAAGCCTCCACAAAAGCCAGTAGCAAGTTCCACCTTAGCAAACTAGCAGGAAACTCACTGCAGGAAAGTAGACAAATGCCAATGCCAGGATTCTCCATATGCCCCAGGATAGCCAGGTAAACAGGGAAACTAGTTCCAAGAATCACTATTTGCTTTGGTTTTGCCCTGTACAATTCTAATTGGAGCTCAATCATATTTGAATTGTTTTTTCTTGTTTCTTGAAAAAAAATTTGATCTGCAGGTTTCAAAATTTGACAATAATAGTCCTAGATGTTTTCCACAAAAAATCTTTCTGAGATTCTACTTTCCCCTCACGTTCTGTCATTCCAGGACAATTTCCTTGTATTATTTTTTGTATTATTGTGTCAAGATTCTTTTTTTTGGTCACAATTTTCAGGTAGAACTATTATTCTTATATCTTCTCTTCTTAATCTATTCTCCAGATCTGTGGTGTTTTTTTTTTTAACAAGAAGTTTCACATTCTGTTTTATTTTTTTCATTTTTTATAATCTGTTTTGTTATTTCTTAGTCTCTCAAAACTTCACTGGTTTCCCCTGGCCCAATTCTAATTTTTAAAGAGTTATTTTCATCTTTGAGACTCTGTATCTCCTTTTCTGATTGGCTAACTTTTTTCATATTATTCTTATTTTTCTTTTATGGTTTTTATTTATTAATTTTAATTTTTAGTTTTTTCTCCATGTTTCTCATTTGATTTTTAAATTCATTTTTGAGTTCTATAAATTCTCTTTGAGCAGGGAGTCATTTAACATTACTCTTTAGGGCAGAAGAAGCTTTTTTGTTTGTTTGTTTTGTTTTGTTTTTTGCTTCAGTGTCCTTCTCTGAAGATGAACTCTGGTCTAAACAGCACCTTTCAAGAAATTGTCAAGGAAAACTACCCTGATATGCTGAAACTCAAGAGAAAATGAACATTGAAAAAATCTGATGATCATTTCAAGAAAGATATTCCCAAATAAAAACTCAAAAAAAACCCCACCATCAGTACGATTAATCAGTTCAAGGGAAAAAAAAAACACTTCAAGTGGTAAGAAAGAAACAATTCAAATATTAAGAACTACAATCAGAATAGCACAGGACTTAGTGGGTGCAACATTAAAAAATCACAAGTCATGGAATATGATGTTCTGGAAAACTAGGACTAAAAATAAGAACCATCTACACAGTCAAATTAAGCATTATACATCAAGGATGAATTTTTTGTTTCAATTAAATAATAGTATTTCAAGTTTTGATAAGGAGTTAAATTTTAGGCTGCTGGATTTCAGGTATCGACTGTGTATTAATAATAATTATAAAATGATTTTTTGACACCTTTACAATTCTAATGCATAAAAGTGACAAATAAGTTATATTTCTAGTAGAAACAAAAAGGATATTGTTGAATTTAGTTTTAGGACAAGTTTTGAGAAGATTAAAGGGCTATATTTCTATGAACAAGCTTTATGAGGAAAGTGGAAATGCTACTCGTTATGGGTACTCCTTCTAAGGAGTGAGTTTTTTCTTACCTACCCATTAATATTAGTATTTCTAAAATGCTAGGGTCTACAAAAAATATCTCCTTAAGATTTGGGAGTTTGAAAGATGTCAGGTTTCCTTAAGCTATTTACATAAGTAAATGGATTGTTATGTGTCTATGTTATAAAGTTATCGAGAGTGAAGCATACTTTACCATCCTATATTTTGGAAGCAAAACAAAATGGAATTTTTCACTTTTCTTGTGTTGCTCTCTCTTCAATATTTTTTCCCCTTTAGGTGGAGTATATTCTTGTAGGATCAAGCATTTGCTTTTTGTTGTTTTCATTTGGATGGATGAAAATTCCTGGCCTAATTTTTACAACAAAGACATTTCCCCTCTTCTTTTTCCATTTGAGTTTCAAATTTTCTTTGTTGGGAAGAATGGGTTTTAATTACTGGCAATCCAAAATTTTCCCCCTGTTCTGTTTAATTTAATTTGCAAAGCTTTTGTGGAGTCTGTACAGGGTGGAGTAAATAGTGAATATTGGGCTTCTACTTTATGACAATATTGAATGCCTTGAAAAATAATCAGAAACTTTCAGTAAGCTTTCTGACTGTAATATTTTATGGTTGGCAAAAGCTGTCAGCAAAACACTCTAAGTAAATGTAGTGAGAGTTCATTCAACAATTGAGGAGTATGTGCAGTCAACCAATATACCAAACTTCAGGAGACAGCAAGAGTACTTATTATTTTAGTCCTTATTAAAACTGAACAATTAAAAAAAAAACAACTCTGAAAGACACCTTTAAATATATCTAAAAAATCCCTTCATTTAATTTATGCATCTAATCCAAGTAATAACAGATAGCTGGGCAAATAGCACATTTGATTTAATATGAAAAATAGAATATTATAAATGATTTTTACCAAATGGAATTTCTTTGAGAGAATTACAAAGAAACAGAAGCAAATTGAGCTACATTAAAATATCTGTCATTTTTACCAATAATTCTTAGAATAAAAATAAAATGAAATAATATTTTATGCCAAAATTGGTTCAATTTTATATTAAACAATAAGGTCGCACTTTCTTCATCTTTTTTTAAAGTCCATGTCTATACTAGGGTATTAGAACAATGATTTTGTCTAAAGAGGGCTGCCCCTCACATGTAGTATGTGTATGTGTGTGTGAGTGTCGGAAGGGAAGACAGAATAGAATATTTTTTTAACCTCCTTTGCTTCTTTCCTTCTCCAAGGGAGACTTTAATTCCTGCCAAGAGAAGAAACAGGAGATTAAGGGGAGAACTTTGTCTGCTTTGGAGAGAGAAGGTAGTAGATGAAAAATTCTATTCATCTGTTACCTTACATATCATTATTCTAGGGGATTTAGCTTTCAGATTATTGATAAACTAATAATCAGTGTTTATTAATGAGGGAAAAGGGGATCCCAAGTTCCATATCCAAGACTCATCTCCTTTTGAATAAAGAAAAGCAATTCCAGTGGGGCAGAGCCAAGATGGCAGAGAGCAGATATTACTTTATGTGACCTCCTCTAACGTTCTCTCAAAATAGCAGTAGATCAACCTTCTAAACTGCTTTTAGAGTGACTCAACCCAGAAATATCTGGTGTACAATGCATTTCCAGAAGAAGATACCTTGGAAGAACTTCAGAACAGTCTGCTTCAAACAAACAGGGGGACAGTCTTCCAGCCCAGACTGCAGCACAGGGATCCCAGGGCAAGGAGCTGAAGCAGGGAGTCAGAAAGTTGTAGCTGCAACATACCAGGGAATCTTCTGTGAGGCTCTAAGGCTACTCTGTCCTGGATGCAAGCAGGTGATTTAGCCAATTGGTTGTAAAATACCCCAAAGCAAGGCAAAAGGCAAATTGTAAGCTGAGTTTTGGAAGAACTTGGCACTTGGTTTAGATGACCTAGAACTGGGAAGTCAGTCAGAAACATTGGCCCCAGAGCAAACCAAAACAGCTATGCTCCTTTTCCTTAAAAGCAGATTTCAACCCTTAAAAATGAGCAAAAAAAGTAAAAAGAACTCTGACTATAGATAACATTTATGGAGAGAGAGAACAGACCTTAAACCATGAGTTTCCTAAAGGCCAGTCAACTCAAGATGAAGTACCAGAAAGGGGCAGAGCCAAGATGGGGAAGTGAAAACGTGACTCTCTGTGTCCTTGTCTGACCTTCTCTCAAATCAACAATAAAATAAGCCTCTGAACTGATCTTCAAGTCAATGACTCCAGAAATATTAGAACACTGCTTGCAGATATCTCTGAAGAACTTAATATCAGGTCTGTTTAACTCGGGCAGAGGGGTAAACAGTTTACTTGGTGCAGTCTGAAAGTGAGGGTGGAACTCAGCTCAGCATGGCAGAAACTCCAAACTCCAAACTCCAAACACCTGGAGTATATCTGAGGCACTCAGGACAATCTGCCCTGATTGGGGGCAGGTGTTCTGGCAGATTTGCCTTTTTTAAGGAGTAATTGGGGGGGGGAGCCAAGATGGCGA
>JAJPUD010009818.1:13099-70021 GCA_023553655.1 Myrmecobius fasciatus | reverse complement strand
TACAACGACTTTTTTTTGGAGGGTTGGGAGGAACATGACTGTTTTTTCCTTCATGTCATCATGGTGTTTTATTATGAGAAGCATGGTGATTATAGAACTGCCCTCTACATGATAAAGAGCTAGTAATCTCAAACCCTCCTTCTAATATGCTCCCTGTGTCATCCTGGGCAATTAGTTAACTACTGTGCTACTTAAACTTTCTTCTGGGGCAATAGAGCTATCAACCAACAAGCATTTATTAAGTTCTTATGTGCTAGTCTCTGTGCTAAACACTGAGGCTACACAGAAAAAGCCCAAAGAGGTGATATCCTGAAGGAGTTTATATTCTAAGAGGGAGTTAGCACATAAATGCATATATATGATACAAGGAATACAAAAAGGAGAACATACATATTAGCATCTGGAGAGTGGGGCAGGAAATGCCTTCAGGGGATGACATCTGAGGGCATTATTTGTTCTAAAGGAAATGGGCATTTCAATAGGTGGGGGTGAGGAGAAATAACATTTCAATAATGAAGGACTGCTAGATCAAAGGTACAGACATGGGAGATAGAGTATTGTGTGTAAGGACCTGGAAAGAAGTCAATATGGCCATAATATCATGTGTAAGAAAACTGTAAACATAGAAAGGGGTCAGGCTATGAGCAGATTAAATTGGTCACCAGAGGGATCCTGATGATAAAAGCAAGACTAGTTTTGATAAGAAGGCAAATAAGGTACAAAGATGCAGGAGAGTTGGTAAAGGGAATTTCTTCAGTGGAAGTTCCCTATATGAAATAAGAATGTACCTCCTAATTTTAAGTTGGGATTTTTTGGGGGGTGAAGGAAATCTTTGATTAATCCTAAAATAAAAGCTCCCTGAAAACAATTCTTGTCCCAGCACTAGGACCACTCTGTCTGGTACATGGTAGACATTTAATATATGAATGATTGATTTTTTTTTGGGGGGGGGGAAGAGTTCCTGATATGTAAGCTCCCTCCATTGATGGAACTCAGATTTTCTTTAAAAATTTGAAACCTTATGAAGGTTTCTTAACCATCTGTGCATATCTCATTATATATTATAGGTACTTTTAGTATGCTCGTTAATCCTAGGGATCTCTTCTTGAATTTGTTTTAACTATTAAAGGAAATGCTACTTTTATTAACAAAAAAAATAAATATGTAATTTTTCCCCAACCAAGATCATAACCCCGCCTTAAAAACTATCCATAAAGGGATTCAGGCTCCCAGGTTTAAAACATTTGAAAGAGGCTTGCTGGAGGACCCTGAGAGGTTTTATGTGTGTACATATATATGTATACTATATATAAAACTATTACATATATAATATATGTATATGTACACACATGTAAGTGTGTGTATATGCGTATTTTATCCATGGTCATATATATAGTTTGTTTCAAAGGTAGAAAAGGAAAACCTCTCTTCCCGACTCTGTCTGGGTCCTACCTTTCCTGGAACCCTAGCCTGTAATATGTCAGATTTCATCTTGCCTTATGTACTGTATAGTTATTTGCAGTGTATGCTCTAAATCTAGGGAAAGGGAGAAGATTCATCCTGGATGACTATGACCATGGGTCTCCAATATAGACTTCTGGTCTCTCTCCTATTTGGAGAGAACCATTTGGAGTCACTTTATGCAGCAAAAATAACTGCCCTAATGGACCATAAAGAATTTTGCTAATTCTTGTGGTGATTGAACATTCTTGCCAGCCATCTCCCTCTCATCAAACTGTCATCCCCAACCCACCAGATGGGACTCTTTCTTTCCTAGAGCTACAGATGATAAATTGCCAAAACAGCTCAGTGCATTTAATAAAAGAATTGAGTGGAAGCATTGCTTTTCTCATCACTCAGAGGAAATGAAGCAGGAATCTACTAGCCAGTCAGATCAGCAAACTAAAGTTGGAAAGGATGCTAAAGGTAAAGATCATCTGAGCCAACCTCCTCATTTTACAGATTGGGAAAATGAGGCTAAGAGAGCTTAAATGATTTTCTTCTTGTCATAACTAGTAAAGGAGACAGTCAGGATATAAATTCAGGTCCTCTGATTTCCAACTCAGCGTTTTCTCCACTAAAGTCTTCTGTAGTTAGCCTTCATATTATATGTGTGTATACACCCATACATGTATAGAGTAAAAAAATATGCATATGTGCATAAATATGCAAGTACATGCATGTCTATATATATGTGTATATAATATAAAATGTATATGAAATAAATATATGCTTATTTACCCCCCCACACACACACAATTTATTTATATAAACATATATGAGAGAAAGAGAGAACCTCTTGTCTTGTCAATAGAATATAAATTTGTTGAAGGAATGCCTGAATGTCTCCCTTTTTTCCTTTGTATTTTCAGTGCTTAGCATAAGGCCTTAAAAAACTTCTCCCAATTCATATGAGTAGCAAATGGGCCAGCTGGGAGTCAAATCAAATTTTGGTAAACCATTGACTGGTTTGGAGGTGTCAGTCTTAATTATTATTTCTTTTTTGTATATCTCTCCCTAAAACATTACTCTATTCTTTAAAGTTTCTTTCTCTCATTAGTCAATTCCTTTTAAAACAGCCATTTTGAAGAACACCAGATCAGTCATCTACCATTTGTCTCCCAACTCTCTTCCTCTCTCACTTTTGCCACCATACTACAGTTACCTTCTCACCCTCAAAATCCCTTAGATCTATTGTCTTCTCTTCCACCCCTAAATCCCCCTTCTCCTTTTGGTGATATTCTCCCTGAAGCTCCAGTTTGAGAAAGAGCTTTAAGCCAACCATCCATTATTCTTGTTGCAGTTGCTTTTGACTCTCTAGACTTCATTACCATTCCTTTCCCCCCACAATTTCTGCTGCAGATTGTGTTGTATTTCTCCATTAGCACTATGGCAACTTGAGGACAGTGGACATATTTCTTTTTGCCTATCTGCCCAACACTTAGCACAGTACCCTGGCACATAGTAAATACTTAAATTCATTAGAGTGCTGATGGACTGAACAAGGAGAGGGAACAGTGAAAACCTGATATACAACTTCAAATAATTAAAGAATTCTCTGTGAGACCCATCAAAACAAATCCAAACTATTTTTCAATATATGGCCTTCATGAGTTTCTAGAACCTCACGTTCAACATGAGAGAGATTAATTGATTTGTCCAGGATCCCACATGCAGTAGGGGTCAGAGGCAGACCTTAAACCTCAGTCTTTTTTTTTTACTCCTGGAACAATTTGCTATCCACTTTGCCTTCATAATATTGATATACTTTGTGTTTTGAGCTTTGTAAAGCATATTATGCAGATCAATGTCCTAACTTCTGATCAAACCTAATTTTATAATAGGAAATTAATGCTTATATCTTGCTATAATAAAAGAGATGGATTTTAATGAATAGCAATCTACATTATACCTCCTTATCTGAAAGGGAAAGACCTGACTGAATCTAGCAACTCCAGCTTTCATAACCCACTACTCACCCTCAACTGCCATATGCATCCCATGAATAGATAATGCACAGATGCATCAGCAGCCAAGCCACTGTCACCAAGCTGCATGCAAATCTCAGCATTTCCATCTCGGCTGAATTCCACCCAGACTCCTTGTCCCAGCCATCAGGACTAGCCTATGTGAGATGCTTTTATGACTAATCAAATATGTTCTGCTGCAATGACTTGAAAGACTCTTTGGGAAAATGAAATCTTGTCTTAATCAGGATTTGAAAAGTGCTAATGAAATGTGTTTGCCCAAATGCCACTTTCCTTCTGTCCTTGACTAGAAGGTCACAAGCTCCAAGAAGTGGGAGGTATTCTACCCTTGGACAAATCCAATTGCATTCTGTTCAGATGGATGTGTCTAAAAGTCACCTTTTCACATTTAAGGCTGACTGTTGTTTTCGATTTTCTTTTCTAAAATCCAACAAAGAATCTATGTGGCTTTGGGGAAAAAAAAAGATGATGGCTCTGGGGTCAAAAGGCCTGCGTTCAAATTCTAAATCTGATATTTGCTATTCTGAGAAAGGATAGCCACAGAAAAGGTTGTTTTTTTTTAATGTTTCTATATCTTTCTCCTTTACTACACTAACAATTATAACTCTGGGTCAAATTTTCATTGCCTCTCTCTTGGACTATTAAAATAGTCTAGATATAGGAGTGCCAGAGGTGACTATCAACTTATAAATTATCTACTCTATGGATTTTTTCAAAGATTTGATCATGTCAATCCCTTTCTTAAGTTCCAGAGTCTCCCCTTGTTATTTAGTCTTTTTTTTCCCCCAATTATGTCCATTTCTTTGTAAGCTCATTTGGGGTGATTTGCCATTTCTTTCTCCAATTCATTTTATAGATGAGTAAATTGAGGCAAATAGGATTGAGTGACTTGCCTAGGGTCCCACAGCTAGTAAGTGTCTGAGAACATATTTGAAGTCAGGAAGCCAAGTCTTCCCGACTCCATGCCCACCACCATATTCTTTGCTTTACCTAGTTTACCCTATTTCCTCTAAAATAAAATATAATTTTTTCCATTGGATATTTGCAACTCTCATAATCTGACTCAAGTTAGTCTTCCTTATTTATTTCACATGATCACGCTACAACCTACTTCATTTCAGGCAAATTGTCCTACTTGTCTCTTTATAGGACACACAATCTTTCACCTCTGTTACCTTGCAGTGGCTGCCTGCCATGATCTCTCTTCTCACTTTGGAATTGACCTATCTATGGCTAATCGGTTGAAACATCTCTTTCACCTGTCCCTTTATCTCTACTCCCTCTTCATCTATATTAGTTCAGTTTCTTATCACCTTTAGACTAGGTAATTACTATCGCCTTCTAATTGTCACTGGCTTCTTAATATCTTGTCTTTCTAATCCATCTTCTAATCAATCATGTAAAACACAGAAAAGTTGCTCTTCAATAATTTTCAGCAGCAGTTTTTGCCTTAGGAGAAAAATTCAACTATTTATCCTGGTCTCAGAGATTCCAAAATCTAAATTTTACCTATCTTTCCACTATTGAATAGTCTCCTTTATATACTTTCCATTTCAATCAAATTAATCTGTTGAGTATTCCCTATATATAAAATGTCATCTTCTTTACATACACAAAATTTCCATGTATCTTCTTGTATTTGCACCTCTGCTCTTGACATAAAGCTTGTCTATTTTTTTTTTTTAATGAGACCATTCACTGGGTCAATTTAAATCAAAAGAGACCTCCTGGGAATTCTCTGAAAAGAAAGCCTGCAATTGATGTAAAGGATAACAGTTAAAAATATGTCAGCCAAAGTACAGAAATGCCAAACAACTAAAATGCTAGTACACAAGGGAACTTCTGATCTGGAAATTTATAGCCATGATCATTTGAGCCTTCAGAGAGATATGAAAAATAATGCATATCTCTTAGAGATAGATGATTCATCTTGCTTTTTCTCAAATGCATCTAATGAGGAAGCAAATGGGGAAAAAATTATGGGGATAATTGCAAAACTTCTTTAGTTATTGAATACCATGGCATTAAAAAGGCTCATTACTTTGCTCTTCACTAGAATAGCCATTTAAATTGTTAGGAAAAGCCATTGATCAGATTGCCTTTAAAGAGACTGTGTCCCAATGGTTGAACTTATCTCCAGTAATCCTGTACAACTGAACCAAGAAGATTTTGCTTCATCTTTGCTTCATCTTTCTATTAAATTATGTTTGAGGCAAAAGCAGAAGTTTCATCAACATGTTGATAGCATGGAAAGCCCAATGACTCTGATTGGTACAGAAAAGACAGTAAAGTGTGCAATTGCCTATGGCCTGATTCAAGTAGAAGATCTCTGAATTAAGGTAGGTTTTAAAGATGGAAGCCATCCATTATAACACCTTAATTTTACATATGAGGAACCTGAAGGTCAAAGGTTAATTTGTCTGCCAAAGTCTCAAGGTAATAAATGCCAGTGCTAGAATTTGAGTAAAGACTCTGATTCCATGCCATCAGTTTCCACTGTCCGTGGTGTGCCAGAAGGGAACTGGACTTTTAAGTTTAGAAATCTGGTTTCATCTCACAAATCTGTGTTTGGGGACACTTAACCTGTACTAGTCCAGTAATTATGCACATACTGGCTATTCAAAGGATTGTTATGAGGAAGATAATTTGTATAAGTGAAAGCACTAGAAAGTTGGCATTGTATAGACAAACTCTTACTGAAAATAGGGAGCCATTCTAAAGCATCACGGACATATGAGGATCCAGCTTATTCAGAGACTTCCAGTGATGGAGAACTCATCATTGCCCCAGCACCTCAATCAAATGTTAGAATGCCCTAATTTAAAAAGAAAAGACAAAATCCTACTGTCCAATGTATACCTTCTGATGTCACTGTACTTGACAAATAGTGATTAGCATTTGATTTATTTTCCTTATGTTCATCTCTCACACATAACCCATTATCACACATTACATATTCACATCCTGGTTCATTACATTTCCATGTCTTCTTCTAGCCATCACCCACATGCACTCTTTGATCCTCTTTTCCCCATTCCATCCTTCCAGTTTTAGAATCATAACCTAATTAATATTGCCATAACTACTGGGAAAGTTATATCATTATCTTCTCCTATGGTTCTAATCACCATCACTGGAGTTTTTCAAACAAAAATATTTCTCCCTGACGATTACTCCCCAATGTATGCTCTCTACCCATTTAAAATATAAATTTTTAGCATAGGATCTGCTTTCACTTTGTATTTAAGTCGTCAGGATTTAACAGAGCTGGGAATAAGAAATTAGAATGCTTTTTAATCCATTTATTCATCTACATTTTGCATTCAAGAGTAACATGAAAAACTAATGACTATTCTAAATGCCTTCAAATGCTCTAATGTAACTGCCCTTGTTTTTCTAGCTTATTCTTTGAATGATTCTCTTTCAGTTAGAATATAAACTTACTGAAGGCAAGAGCTACTTTGTTTTTATCATATAAGGTTTACATATACTAAGTTCTTCATAAATAGTTGAAGAAATAAAACAAATAGATTTTATTTGTCAGACTCAACATCACTCAATGATTTATAGGACTGATGTTGTTAAAGTTAGATAATGGTCTGTCTTATGGATGATGAAAGGTGACAAAGAAGTTGAAAAGAACACATTGAGCCTACCAAATCATTTCTATAGACTATGAAGTTCCCCCCATAATGTTCTGTCCTTCTGAGTCTCAATCAAATATTAGGAGCTCCTTGTTTCCTCTTAGCAAGGCATTAGTAGGTATTCCTATACTTTCTGGGATGGTATCCTTACATGCTCCCAAACAAAGGATTACATCTTGTGATATCATGATGTTGGCTGAATAACTCAAGGTCTTTGCTTTGGCTAATTTCTTATTGTCAATACTCTGAGAGAAGAGACAATGCTTTGAGGAGAAAGGATTCAAGACCTTCCCATCCAGAAGCTGACATGTTTATCTTAAACACAAGCTTTACTTCTTTGCCTTAGTGTTTTCCTTTCATTTTAGGTGAAGGGGATGAATGAGTTCGTAAGTTTTGGAAAATCAGGAAAATATATCACCAGGAAATCTGGGAGTCAACTCGACATTGGGTTTTGCAGACAGTCTAGGTTTCAGACCAGAGGGAGATTAACCTTTAAGACATTTCTCATGGTAGCAATGTCAAAATTAGACATGAACTTGATGGCACTAATTCTATGTAGAAATGGCAATAGGTCTGAGCCTCCTCTCACCAGATACCAAGGCTATATAAGAGAGAATATGCCCTAAGGTCTTTGGAGAAATGTTTGTACTTCTGTTTGGGGCATATCTGTGAGGCAGATTCTATGGTCAAAACTAAAAACAAAAACAATAACAAAAAGCCCTCAAATTGTTCAGGGATTGCTTTAGTCAACCCTTCTCATAGCTTTTTAGTTTACAAAGCACTTAATTCCCAACAATTCTATAAGTTTAGTACCACTTATATTTAGTTGGAAATATGCATTTCATTGAAGAGGAAATTGAGGTCTACGAGGAAATAGGTAATATTACCTAAGTCTCCTGACTCTTAAGTGTATACCAGGTCACAAATAATAATGATAAAAACTTTCAACAACATGCTGGGCAACCCAGTTTAATTGCCATATATCACCATCTACAACTGGCAAGTGTTAATCCTTCCATCTTCCTTTTACCAGGTACTCTATCAATCCCAATCACACACAGCTCTTATCTAAACAAATGGATAAAATGAAAGGTCTCTACTTGTACATTTCCTTAATCAATTTTACTTCATTTTATTTTACAAAACTCTCATAAGTAAATGTCTATTAAATGCTGGGCATTGTGTTATATTATTAGCATAAATTCCCTACTCAAAAGAGTCCTGCTCAGAAGATCTTTATGCTCTTCTTGTGGGATATTGTGGGTACTCAGAAAAGCCAATATAAAATAAATACAATATAGTGATTTGTAGGGAGGGGAGAGATGAATCATGAAGGGAGATAGAATTTCAGAGAGGTAGAGGTGAAAAAGGGGGTTACTCCATAGATGAAGGACAGTCAGTTATTAGGAACTGAAATAGAACATGGAGTATTTTGTCTGGAGAAAGACATGGTTATGGTTGTAATTTGTGTATAAGACAGCACATTTAGCCTAAGAAGATAGGCTGGTGTCATACTTGGAAGACCTTTAAGTATCCACAGAATAAGAATATGTAAGGTGGGATGGGAACTGAAGAGAAAGATTAGATCTGGAAGGTAGATGTGAATAGGTTGTCAATGAACATTTAGGAATGGGTGAACTGAAGAGAGGACATTAAAATAGATGAAAAGGAGAACCATGTCAGAATATTGGCATGTAGCCATATGCACTAGATATAACATCAATAGCAATCTGTCATGGGAGTTTGATGGGATAGTTAGACAGGTAGGCAGTTAAGTAGAGAGAATACAGTTAGAAATAGCCAAAATAGAAAGAGTACCCATGATCTAGTTCAGTTATGGTCAACAGTCTCAAAAGTTGTTGGAAAAAACACGAAAGCTGAGGCCTAAGAAAAGAACTTTGGTCATAGCAACAATAAGATTATCGCCAGCCTTATTGAGAGCCAGAATGTAAAGAATTGAAAAGAAGATGGAAAATGAAAAAATGGAGATAATAAATACAAAGCATTATTTCCAGTATTTACCCATTAAAGAGAGGGGGGAGATATAGAACTATGCCTTAATGGGATGCTAGGGTCAAGTGAAGATTTTTGAAAGATGTGGGAAATCTGGACATATTTATTGATAGTAGGGAAGGAGTCAGTGGACATAACAAATGTAGATTAGGGGGAAATGATGTAATTGAATGAGGCAAAGTTAAGAAAGATAGGATGGTAAAAATAAAAGGCTTAAGTAGGAAGCTTAATGTTGGCAATGAGAAGTCTCTTCCTCAGAGACTGGAGCTAAAGAGGAGGGAGTGAATGATGATATAGGAGGATTTAATAACCCATTTGAGAAGAGAGAGATTAATGTTGATGTTTTCTATTTTCTCAGGGTTCTATGATTCCCATCAGTCATTCATTATACTACTCAGCATTATCCACTCAGACTCAAACTCAGAAACTCTGGAATTAAATGGACGTAAATTGTAGCCAGTCCTATATGTTCCGACTTCTATTTGACACATGGTTAGAACCATGTACAACATGGTTAAGTTCCTTTAGTGCACTGCTTCAAAAACATTTAACAAAATGACAAACCCAGCATTCCTTTGTTATATACAAGATTGCAAAACACCTCAGTCTATTTTCCTTTACCTGGCAGGATGACCTTTCAAAAGTTCATTCATTATGGGAAGAAGGGAATAAGCAGTGATTGTCCAGAAAAGAAGCTCTGTGCACTGAATTCTCAAGCAGAGGTGCCCAACAAAATGGATGGACACAACCTGTTTTGAGGGCACTGATTTTGCAAGAGTCATTAATCTGGGGAAGGGGTCCTTTGGTTGTTATTTGGTACTTTTCCTATTTCATCTCTCATTGTCATTTAGTTATCAGAATCTATTAAATTCAACAAATCTAACAATCAACAATTGGATTAAGTACCTACTGTATTCTATTAAAATACAAACACTAAAGCACAGGAAATGTTTTACCTTTGTCTAGGACATTAAGTATGCCACATATATTCTTTTTTCCCCTGAGGCAATTGGGGTCAAGTCACTTGCTGAGGGTCACACAGCTAGGCAGTGTTAAGTGCCTGAGATCAGATTTGAATTCAGGTCCTTCTGACTTCTGGACTGATGTTCTATCCACTGTGCCACTTAACTGCCCACACATAGATTCTTTCTTTCTTTGTCTAATTGTGTTCAGATCATTGAGTTAGGAATTGATGGAGATGCACATTTTGGACAAAAAAAAGACTCAACTAACCCTCATCAAATTTATAATCAAGCCTGGCATGAGAAGATGTATAATTAAGAGGCTGCTTGAATAGTTAGTAAACAGACTAACTTCCACATCTCTACTCAAAAATCTAGTTTTCATTTAACTGAATAATCATTAATAAATTCAATAAGAATATAATAAGTGAGGGGCAGCTAGGTGGCGCAGTGGATAGAGCACCAGCCCTGAAGTCAGGAGGACCTGAGTTCAAATCTGTTCTCAGACACAACATTCCGGAGCTGTGTGACCCTGGGCAAGGCACTTAACCCCAATTGCCTCAGAAAAAAAAAAAAAGAGAGAATATAATAAGTGATTTCTGCCCCAGAACTTTAAGACTACCACCTCCAACCAGAAGTTCAATAGCAATAGGAAAGATGACTCTCAGCAGAGCTAGCACAAAGCAAGGAAGCCTCCTAGCATAACTAGAAACAAGGCGAGATCATAGGTAATTCTCAGATCTCCTTTTCTAGAGGCAAAAAGAGAAGGTTCCCTGGAGAAGCATTCAGGAAACCCAAGCATGGGAAACTTGAAAATCAAATGAATTGCAGCTGTCAGAGACCTCTGAGCAGCCTGATGTTACAATACTGAGACCAGGACATCACAGGACCACAGTCTAAAGCCCCTGTTTTTACATATTAAAATATATTAGAGGGCCCAGAGATCTAGCACTTTGAACCTCAAAGATCCACTGCCTTCTAACCCTGGAACATAGAAGTTGGGATAGAAAACTTTGAATCAGGAGATGATGAATCAGGGCAACAGAGATAACCATTCCTACCCAAAAGTACTACAGAAGGACAATCTGGCCATAGCACAATATTCAGTTTAAAAGCTAAAGACAAAATGATTGGAAGTAATAAAAACCTCATAGGTACTTTTAAAAAATGTTACAAATCTGGAAATTTCCCCAAATGAATGAATAGCTATTTATTTATTTATTTATTTTTGTTTATTTTTTTTTGCTGAGGCATTTGGGGTTAACTGACTTGCCCAGGATCACACAGCTAGGAAGTGTCTGAGACCAGATCTGAACCCAGGTCCTCCCGACTTCAGGACTGGTGCTCTATCCACTGCGCCACCTAGCTGCCCCAATGAATAGCTATTTAACCATCAAAAGCAGATACTCAAAGAAAGGATTTTCCACAAAGATTACATGAAAACATGGAGGGGGAGGATGGAAGAAGGTTAAAAAAAGAAATAAAAATCTGGAGGAAAGTTATATGGAAGGAGAGTCAGTACCTTAGAATATAATGCTGTAAGCTTTATCCAAGTAACAGACTACTTGAAAACTAGAATACAAAAAATAGAAGTCAAAGATTCCATGAGACAGCAAGAAATAGAGGAAAAAAATCAAAATATTCAAAAAGGAGAAAATATATCAAGTATCAAGAACAACTAACTTAAGAGTACATCTCAAGGAGATGAGAATTGTTGGACTTCTTGAAAACATGATTTTTAAAAGTTTATTCAATATATTTCAAAGAATAATTAAAGGTGCCTTTAGAACTTGAAAATAAAGATAGAAAAGATCAATTGCTGGAAAAAGTCAAAAATTGAAAATGTAATAGGAAAGCCATAGTCAAAATCCAAAACTTCCACATCAAGGGGGAAAAATGTTCCAATCATTCAAGAAGAACAATTTAGGAACTTTATTCAGAAGTACAGGTAGTAAGCATTTATTATATTTTTATTACTTCCCTGGTTCAGTGCTTAGTGCTAGAAGAACAAAAAAAAGCACAAAACAAAAACAAATTAGCAAACAAACAACAACAACAAAACCCCAAATAGACCATGTTTCCAGGAGCTCATATTCTCCTGGAAGAGAGTGGAGGAAAGAGAGAAAAAACCCACTCTATGCATATAAAAATGAATGATGTAAATGTAAGGTGATCTCCAAGGGAAGGAATGAACATAAAGTCAAATGGTTTTAGAGCATTCAGACCAGGAACAGAAGCCCCACTAAGTGAGCATGTATCCAAGAGAGTGGATAACACTGTGATTGGTTTCTACTTTTTAAAGACACTCCCCACCTCCCAGATCCAGCTTTTCCTAAGCATGAGTAGAGCAAAGTCAGCCAGAGAATATCTATACCTGATCCCATGCTTCTTCAAGGCACTTTGATTCTATGTCATCCTAGTTTTTCACATGGTAAGGAGAAAGACTTTGTACATGTCCCAAGCTTAAATATAAATCACGGGCATGACCTTAAAGAGGTAGTAAACATGAGAAGGGAAATAGGTATATACAACAGAAACTGAATAATAAATCTATGTTGAATGAAATTGAGGAAGCTCTAAATGTAACAGATTTTGCCCTAAAATCTTCATGTAGAGGTTGAATGATCGATCACTTGGTAGATGGATTGCACTAGAGATTTCTTCTCAGTTCTGAATAGAATATATTGGATAGTCACTGCAGATCCTTCCAACGCTGAATTCTATGACTCTATAACCTTAGAGGGAATCAAAGCCAACTCTTATTTTATAGATGAAGAAATTGAAGTACAGAAAAGTTAAGGGAAATGTCCATGGTTACACATGGACAGTTGTTGGTTATCTAATCAACAAGAACCATAAGTGAGACTGGAATTCATGTTTGTATGATTTAAGATTATCAATTTAAATCTGGAAGGTATCTTAGATATCATCTAGTTTAAACCTCTCATTTTACAAATATGGAAAGTGAGATCTCAAATGTCTAACAGATTGACCCAATGTGACACAGGTAGAAAGTAACCCATTCAGAAATTAATCCCAGGACAATTCTGAAATCTGACTCAGTTTCCTTTCTATTTAATATCCTGGCCACCCTATTTTGTTTCATCTAAATCCAATTGCCTTGAGAACTGGAATATATTTTGCATCTATTTTCAGCAGATAGGAAAAGCCAAACAGTAGGCTGACCAATACAAGAGGAAAGACAGTTTGAGTAGGACAAGAACAAGAATTTGGGGCCACAATTCTGAAGAAATTAAGAGATTTAAGGTAGGGGAAGGGCAGGCTGGATCTGAATTTCATTTTCCAGAAGTTCAACCTGAATAACAAAGCTTCCAGATGTCTATGGAAAGGATGTCTGGGGAAGGTGACTGAGGAAAGTTCAAAAATTAGCAAGTGATCAGTCAACTAAGTTGCCAGCTTCCACAGAAATGAACTAGCAGAGAATCCAGAGTAATTGTGAGGGTCTTAGAAGCAAGAGAATGGAGGGGCTAAACATTACAAGGTGCCTTCCTTCTAAAATGAGGGAAAGAAAATATAAAATATTAGAAAGCAGCTAAGTGATACAATGGATAGGGTCATTGGGTTTAAAATTAAGAAGTAGTTATCTAGTTGTTTCAGTCCTGTCTTATTCTTCCTGATCCGATCTGGAGTTTTCTTGGCAAGGATATTAGAGTATTTTTCTCTATATTGGCCTAACTTATTTTACAGATCCTGAAATTGAGACAAGCAGGGTGAAGTGATTTGCTCAGGATCACACAACTAGTAAGGGTCTGAGATCAGATTCAAGCTCAGGTTCTCTAGACTCCACATACTCTATCCATTGTACCTCCTAACTTGAATTTAAAAACTCGAGTTCAAATCCTGACTCAGACATTCAACAGTTGTGTGACCCTGGCTAAATCTTTTTTTTTTTTTCCCTGAGGCAATTGGGATTAAGTGACTTGCCAAGGGTCACATAGCTAGGAAGTGTTAAGTATCTGAGGCCATATTTGAAGTCTGGTCTTCCTGACTTCAGGGTTGGTACTCTAGTCACTACACCAACTAGTTTCTCCCCTGGTGAAATCTTTTGAGCAATAACTTTTGTATGATTCAGTTTCCTCATTTACAAAATTCAGGTTGAACCAAATGGCCAGAAAGGTCTCTTCCAACCCTAATCTATGGTCCAATAATGATTCATCTAACATTATGTGACATTGGCCCCAAGAAAAAAGCTGAACTACTTAAATGTATACAGTTATTAAATGTGACTGCCAGATTTCTGATATCTCTTCATATCCACTGTAATGCATTTCCCTTTGCCCTATTCCATCTCCTTATTTAAAATATAGCTCAAATTCTACCCATTTCGGAAGACTACTACAATCAGGTACAATAAGAAAAGTCCATAGTACACACGGATAATTTATACAGAAAACATGATACCTATTACCCCAATTCCTACTGCAGAAACCTTCCTACAATGCTCAAGTATATGCCTTATGTCACAATAAGACTGTATGCCCATCAGCAAGTATGAGATAATACAGAAAATTTCCTTGAAATTCTTCATAGATTTTTTTTTGTGCAGTATGATAATTGTGGAAATATGTATAGAAGAATTGCACATGTTTAACATATATTGGATTACTTGCCATCTAGGGGAGGGGGTGGGTGGGAGGGAAAAAAATTTGGAACACAGGGATGAATGTTGAAAACTAGCTATGCATATGTTTTGCAAATAAAAAGCTTTTTTAAAAAAAGAAAGAAACCGGCTTTTAAAAATGGAAGCAATGTGATTAGCATTTTGTAATGTTCAGTGCAGTCCATAGCAAGCCATAACCATTCATTGGGAATTAAACTGAATCTCTCAAAACATACTCATGGATATTTTCATCAGAAAGAAATCATTTCATTTTTCTCCATGGAATACTCACTTTAATGCATTTTAATGGTATAATCTTACAAATTAACTGGTTTCAGCAAAGTGAGCCCTGTGCCTTTGAGTCTCAAAGACTTTTTCTAACGTTATACAGTATGAAAAAAATCCCTTAAGTACACTACTAGGCCTTAAAGATGGCATTAAATAGACTATTTGAAACAATTCAGTGGATTATAGTTTTCCATTTTCTATTTTATGAAACCTACAATCTCTTATTTCATAAAAATCTTTTGCTACTTCCCCTTCTCAGGCCTTATTCTCTATCCCTAAACTTTGAAACATAACCTTAAGGGATTTTGCTATCTTGTTAACAATGAAAAACACCCTGAAAGTTTGTGACCCATGACACAGAACCCCAAGATCTATATTTTCAAAATGAGTTTAACTTTAGTGCCTTTTCAAAATTCTATCTTTTTGATTCATTTTTACCCAGGTATGTCTAGGAATATCAGAAGGGAGTTGACATCTAGATATCCTTGATAGAGGTCCCATATAGGTCTCATGTAGTATGTAAGCATTGTTCTAGTGTTTAGCAAGCAGGAAACAAGAAAGCTTGAATGCAAATTTTGCCTCAAACTTTGCTCACTACATAACCTTGAGGAAATCAGTAGATTCTCTTCACCTAAGTTTCCTTCTCTGTCACATACAAGCATTAGAACCAGTTTTCTTTTTTTTTTTTTCTTTTTTTTTTATATAAAGCTTTTTATTTACAAAACATACAAGTGATTTTTCAACATTGACCTTTGCAAAAACTTTTTTCCCCAAGCTTTTCCCCTCCTTTCCCCCACCCCCCACCCCTAGATGACAGGTAATCTAATACATGCTAAATAGGATAAATTATATGACAAATACAATACATGTATACATATCTATACAGTTATCTTACTGCACAAGAAACATCAGATCTAGAAAGAGAAGAAAAAAAAACAACCTAAGAAGAAAAACAAAATGCATGGAGATATTCACAGAAAGCGTAAAAATGCTGTGTTGTGGTTCACACTCAGTTCCCACAGGCCTCTCTCTGGATGTATATGACTATCTTCATCACTGAACAACTGGTTTGAATCACATCATTGTTGAAGAGAACCATTTCCATCAAAATTGATTATTGTATAGTCTTGTTGCTGTGTATAATGTTCTCCTGATTCTGCTGATTTCACTCAGTATCAGTTCATGCAAGTCTCTCCAGTCCTCTCTGAAATCCTCCTGTTGGTCGTTTCTTACAGAACAATAATATTCCATAACATTCATATACCATAATTTATTCAGCCATTCTCCAATTGATGGGCATCCTTTCAATTTCCAGTTTCTTGCCACTACAAAAAGGGCTGCCACAAACATTTTTGCACATGTGGGTCCCTTTCCCTCCTTTAAAATCTCTTTGGGATATAGGCCAAATAGAAACACTGCTGGGTCAAAGGGTATGCACAGTTTGATAACTTTTTGAGCATAGCTCCAAATTGCTCTCCAGAATGGTTGGATCTGTTCACAGTTCCACCAACAATGTATCAGTGTCCCAGTTTTCCCACATCCCCTCCAACAGTTATCATTATCATTTCCTGTCATTTTAGCCAATCTGACAGGTGTGTAGTGGTATCTCAGAGTTGTCTTAATTTGCATTTCTCTGATCAATAGTGACTTGGAGCACTTTTCATGTGACCAGAAATAGTTTCAATTTCTTCATCTGAAAATTGTCTGTTCATATCTTTTGACCATTTATCCATTGGAGAATGGCTTGAATTCTTATATATTTGAGTCAATTCTCTATATATTTTAGAAATGAGGCCTTTATCAGAACTTTGGATGTAAAAATATTTTCCCAGTTTACTGCTACCCTTCTAATCTTGTCTGCATTCATTTTGTTTGTACAAAAACTTTTTAACTTGATATAGTCAAACTTATCTATTTTGTGATTAATGATGACCTCTAGTTCTTCTTTGGTCACAAATTCCTTCCCCCTCCACAGGTCTGAGAGGTAAACCATCCTACATTGTTCTAATTTGTTTATAATATCATTCTTTATGCCTAGATCATGAATCCATTTTGACCTTATCTTGGTATATGGTGTTAGGTGTGGGTCAATGCCTAATTTCTTCCATACTAGTTTCCAATTATCCCAGCAGTTTTTGTCAAATAGTGAGTTTTTATCCCCAAAACTGGGGTCTTTGGGTTTATCAAACACTAGATTACTATTGTCATTGAGTATTTTGTTCTGTGAACCTAACCTATTCCACTGATCCATAGAACCAGTTTTCTATAAGAATCTTTGTAGCTGTTAGTCTGTGATGGCAACCCACTCCAATGTTTTCCAAGAAAACCCAGATGGGGTGATGAAGAGTCAGACATGACTGAAATGACTGAACAATAATGATGAACCTTCATTTATTCAATCAAAATGTTTCTTATCTTGGCTGGCTCATCCTACCCAAGTAGATTCAAACTGCCATATCATTTGTCAAATGATCGATTCAAAAAACAAACATTAGGATTTATTGTATAAAGAACAATGTGATCCTGAAGTTCTTAAAATGGATGTTTCTAGGAGAAACATATAAAGGAAAATAATAACAAATAATATTTTAAATATTATGAAAAGCAGAGGAATATATTATGCAATGAAATCAAATAAGGGAGAAATCAAGGGACTAGGTAAGATACTCAGAGTAGGTTTTAAGGTTGGGATCTTTATCAGTGAGCCAAGAAGCACTTATTGAGTCCTTACAATGTGCCAGTCACTGTGCGAAAACTGGTTAAATGATAAAAACCAAAAACATAAACCTTGACCATGAGTTGCTTATTTTCGAAGGAGGGAAGCAAATGACTTAGGAAAACTTGTAAACGAGAGGTAAACTCAGAGAGGACACTGGGATCTAGGAACAGAATGGAGAAAGAATAGTGAAATGATTCTAGTAGAAGGATTTAAGCTGTCTGGAAGGAATCTGGGAAACCGGTAGGCAGAACTCTATTGGATAGGCAATCAGAATCCAAGAAACAGGCTTTTAGAATAGAGTGAAGTTAAGAGAACATAGAAGGAAGAGAAGAACTCTAGTAGATGACAGATCAGTAGAAAGAGCAGCCACCTGATATAGTTTAAGCCCCCATAAATGAATTGGAGATTACTAATAATTTTAGAACAAATAAAATACAATCAGGGAACATCAAAACTGAAAGGGACCTGAGAGCTCATGGAACCCAAATCCAACATTTTTGCATTTGAGGATATGAGATTATATACCCTATAGTTTTATATGCCCTCCTCTTTTTCTGTTCTCCTGTCTGCATGGAAATGCCCATTTTATCTGGTGTTTGTTAAGAACAAAAATGTTCAGGGAGCCACTTGCTAATGGCTGTTGGGGATCTAATGCTGACCAGCAAAATAGATCCCTTCATATGAGAGCTGTGGTTCACAGCTGCTGGGGCTTTTGGAGAACTGACCTGCCCCTTTACACTTAGGCATGGTCCTTAACAATTTCCCCCCCCTTTTTTTTGTTTTGTTTTTTGTTTGTTTGTTTGTTTTATGGAAACATGATTATTTTCCCCCAACAGCATGGTCATTAAGTTTATACAATATTGTAAAGGGGCTGTAATCCGAGTTCACATGCTAAGGAAAGCAAACAGCACTATCAAAGTCTTTTCCATCCTATTCCACTGGATGGTTGCAGGATGAGACGCTATAGCAGGTGTGGAATCTTGTGAAATATAATTTGCTCTAACATAGTTCATCATGGAGGCAAACTTTCTGACAAACAGAAGAGGACTGTAGTCAGAACAGGCATTTTTCATAAGTCTCTCATCAGTCTCCTGGCTTGGCCCTTTGTGTTGACCCATTTTAATTACCCTGACTGAAAAAGCCTTACCACATCTCTTTTCTCTTTCCTTCCCCATGGGTCAATGAAGGAACTCTCCTGGGAGGATCCTACTCATGAACAGCTCTCAAGTAGTGCTGCTTCTTTGTTTCTTGTGCTTCTTGTGTTCCTGTTTGAGCACTATTTATTTGTATGGGAGCCATCTACTAATGGCTGCTAGGGAACTAATTCTGACCAGCAGAATAGATCCCTTTATGTGAGAGGATGATAAAAATACAAGGAGACTGAGAGGCAGTTGCAGTCCCTGACCTCTCTCCCCATCCCTCTCGCCTCCAATTTATTTCATTCCCAATTCACAAGCAATATCTGGGTCAGTAAAGGCTGAGTTGCAATTCCTTCAGGGGTGTTATGATTCACAGCTGTGGGGACTTTTGCATAATTGACCTGCCCCTTCATACTTAGGCATGGTCCTTAACACAAAAATAGTTTTAAAATTAAAAAGAAAAAATTATCATTCTAAATTGTTCCTTGGTAGAGATTCCAAATCAAGTTCCCAGTGTACCCAAAACTCAGTAACCTTTATTCTCTTCTCTAACATAAAGGACTTTAGAAGAAAATACTGGTAATTTCTGTCACTTACTAGCAATATATCCCCAAATCAGTCACTCCTCTTTATTGGATAGTTCTCATAAGTAAAATGGGAATAATATCTCCTGTACCTGTCTTACACTATGAAGTGCACAAAACTTGAATACAGGATTAAATGTTCAGCCAAGGAACTGGCAGTCCACGAAGGCAGGAGCAGGATTTTGTCTTTACTATGAAGCTGCACCCATGGATTGCCAGGGAAGTTTGCAGAAAGTTAATTCTGCAAGTATTTATAATTACTCATTCATGCAAAGGGCAACCATGTGGAGCAATGGATAGAGCACTAGTCTTAGAGTCAGAAAGTCCTGAGTTCAAATGTCCTTATCCAATAGTTATGTGACTTTGGGCAAGTCACTTAACCCATTTTCCTCATCTCAGCCAAGAAAACCCCAAATAGGGTCATGAAGAGTCAAACATAACTGAAGTTCCTGAACAACAACATCAACTACACACAACTTAATACACTAACAGAAGGAGATACAAGAACAAAAATGACACAGGCCTAGACTTCAAGAATCTTGTATTTACTATAAAATGCACACAAGTAAGTTCCCAAATAGGTCAGTGGAGGAGGAGAGGCTAAACATTAGCAGTTTGGAGAAGGTTTCTTGGTGCACATAAGGTGAACTGAATTTTGAAGGATGTTAAGACTTCAGAGAGACAGTAGTGAAGAACAATCATCTTCTAGTCATGGGGAAAAGGCTGTGTGATATGTGGAGGTAGAAATTTAATGCTAAGCTTGGATCGGATTTGACTTTGTAGTTCAATTTGAATGGAATATATAGAATGGTGTGTGTGTGTGTGTTTGTGTTTGTGTGTGTGTCTTGTTGTCATTGTTATTGTGTTTGAAAGTATCAAATAAGTGGTATTCAATAAGACTTAAATGGTAGGTCAGAGTTAGGATGACAAGGGCTTAAATGGCAAGCCATGAATTTTATACCAGATAAATCTTTGAGCTACAAAGGGGAATAGTCACATCAGAACTTCAGGAAATTATTTTGACAGTTATGAAGAGGATAGATTAGGGTAAAGAGGGACTGAACAGGGAGGGAGACCATGTAGGAGACTACTGAACAATTTGCTGGGCAAAAATTGTGCTGGAAAGCCACATGAATAAAGAGATTAGGACAAAAAAGTAAAGATGGATAGTGCAGAGTTAGAAGCAATAGGATTTATTTCTTCATGAAATTTGAGTATGAAGGACTTAAAAGGGTCATTTCACTCAAAGATCATAAATCTCAGGATAAAAAAAAAGAATGGCAAGGCTTTTAATAGTAATGGGAAATTGGGAAGTTAAGGGAAAAGATAGTTTGTATTTATTTTTGTCTTGTTTGTAGGATTGCTTCAGATTTGCACATGATGACTTTGGACAAATTGGTGGAGATACTTACCAAGCAGTTGGAAATGGAAGATAAGAGATTCAGAGAGAGATATGGGTTGAATACATAGATTTTAGAGTTATCTTCATGTTGATGTGAAATGACCCTGTAGAAGATAATGAGATGCTCATGTAGGAGACTATTGAATAATTTACTGGGCAGAAATTGTGGTGGAAAGCCCCATGAATGGACAGGAGAAGGGAGGAGAAGGAAAGGGAAGAAAAGGAAGGGAAAGGGAAAGGAAAAGGAAAAAGGGGGAAAGGGGTAAGGAAAGGAAGGGAAGGAAAGGGAAGAGAAATAAGAAGGGAATGGTAAGGAAGAAAAGAGATTGAGGAAAGAACCTTAAAGGACATCCCAATTGAAAGTGTGAGAAATAGATGATATAACAATGAAGGAAGCTGAAAGTATTTGGACAATTATGCTGAAACCAGGAGAAATTAGCACAATAGCCAATGGCAGAGAACACCTAGAAAGAACGATGGCCAATAGCATAAAAAGTTTCAGATAGGGAAAACTAGGAAAATGAAAAAAAATATGACTGGAATAAAAATCCTTGGATGTTATAGTTCAAAGATCACTGATCACCTTTGTATGAGCATTTCCATGAGAAGAGGAGCCAGATTTTGAATTACTGAAAGGTGAGCAAGTAGTGAAAAACTGGAGGCAAAAAGTATGGATAACTGAATTTGTGAGTTAGGAAAGGGATGAGAATACGCAATAGTTTAAAGATGCTGGGGTCAATGGAAGTTTTTCTGTTTGTTCCTTCTATAGACTAGGGGAGAAAAACATATTTGTAAGGAACAAGGATGGAGCAGATATTCACAGGAACACGTAAGATAGAGAGGTGGTGATAATCAATGGGGCAAACTTCCAACCTAGCTATGAAGAGGGAGCATCAAGAATATAAGGAGAAGGGATGACATTAGACATCTCTTCCTTAAGCAATTCTTTGCTTTCCAAAGTCCAAACTGACACTGATTTATACACCCATATTCTAATGGATTCATGATGTAATTAATTTCAGTATTCCATCCAATGATCAAGCTAACAGCCCAACAATGTATGTAAATCCTGACTCTTATCCATGTCCTTCCATAAGTTTGTCACATTGTTTTTCACATACTGGGCTCCAGGCTGGGGATCTTGCTGAAGTTCTCCTGACATAGGAAGGTAACAATGGAACATTTGGTCTGTTCATTGGTAATCCATCAAAACAGCCACAAGGACAACCTGTCTCTTTTCTCAAGCACACATTTCTTTGTTGGCATCCTTTTTTGTGCTTGAAGCAACATTTGTAAAAATCATTTAGTTTCTCCAGCCAAGGGTTTCATGTAACATAAGGCACTGCAGTCTTGCTGTTGTTCCTAGAAAGGAAACAGATGAGATAGCTTGTTTCCTCATCCTTCATCCATTTCTAGTAAGGGCTGCTTTCCATCAGCATGGATGGTGAGGTGAAGAGCCATGCCCTGTTACTCTGAATAAACCTCATCTTGACAATGTCGACAGGTACCCAGGACACGCTCTGTTTGGGAGAACCATCTAAAACTAATGAACATGGGGAGCATGTTTAGCATCCTCTGTATTTTCAAATTCTGTTTGACAACCTCAGGGATGTGCAGAATGCCTGACATCTGCTACTTCTGTTTGTTAGGGATGGCCCCATCACCTCTCACTCTGGTAGGGAATAAATATTAACAGGGACCTGACACCTTGCATCTTCCTGTGGCCTAAAATGTGTCAGATTTTGTAGAAAAGGAAAGGAATTCTCTGTCCATAGTATTTTCCTTTGGGTTCACATGAATACCTTTGAATAATCCCCAAATTCATCTTTGTTTTTTTTTTCTTTTCCTTCAAGAAACAAACTTGCAACATCATGATCTTCAACAAGAGAAGTGGAGGAAAAAAAATTGAAAATCAAAGACATAGGCTTAGATTCAAAGACCCCTAAACTATCACAGAAATAATTCCCCTAACCACAACATGAAATTGGCTCCCTATTGCTTCCAGAATAAAATGTAAAACCACCTGTTTTAAGATAATTAGAACAAAAGAAAAAGAACATATATGTTCTAAAATGTTTGTAGCAGCTCTCTTTGTGGTGGCAAAGAACTGAATGAAGGTCATAGGGATGTCCCTCAATTTGGGGAATGGCTGAACAGATTATGATGTAATGATTGTGATGGAATACTGCTATACTATTGTGCTATAAGCAATCAAGAGCTTGAGATTTTTAGAAAAAAAGCTTGAAAAGGTTTATACAAAATAGTGAAGAGTAAAGTGAACAGAACCAGAAGAAGATTGTACATAGTAACAGCAATATTGTTTTAAGAATGACTTTTGGAAAATAAATTATTTTGCCTATTATCAATACCCAAATTATCTATAAAAGACATATAAAGAGAGACATCTGCTAAAAGAAAAAAAACTAAGTATTTATAAAATAATTTCATGCATATATATCTTCTTGTGAATAATGGTAGATAGTTTTAGGGTAGAAAGTAGGACAAAGGGAAGGAAAAAGGAAGTTACATCATAAATTTGTGGTATATTTTAAAAAATAGCAAATTGTGCATAGCAGACTTGAAGTTTCATGTTCAATTATGTTATGGAGATGCTGCTTTTATTCAATAAATTGAGATAAAACTTATAAAAACCCTCTGCTTAGAATTTAAACTCTCACAATATGGATCCAGCTTACATTTTGAGGATCATAACAAATTATTGCTACTTATGTTCTATTCCCACTTCAAATTGAGTAGCTTGTTTTTCCACATACACATTAATACACCTCCCATCTTTGTAAAAGATTTCTCCTGTCATATTCTGGAATCCTCACTTCTATCCAGTGGAACACCCAACTCCTTTCAAGGTCACCATAATTTCTAGATTCCCCTGATTTCTCTAGTCAACTTCTTGTGCCACAAGGAATTGTGTACATATTCTACAGTTACTTTTCTATAAACACGTTCATGGTAGAATATAAAATTCCTTTAGAACAGGACCATCTTTCTTTTGTTCTCAGCAGCCCCATATTCAAGTCATTTTCCTCACATTAATACTGGTTGGTTGGTTAATTAAGTTGATTTTTTTTGCAGCCAGGAGTTGTCTCCTAGTCTCCCCAACTATGATAGTATAGAATCTGCAAGGGGAAACAGGTGAGGTATTCATTCCTAAAACATAGGAGGTGAAACTCTTCCCAGCTACTATAAGCAAGTAGCTAGGTGCTGTGTGTGATAGCATACTGGACTTGGAGTCATAAAGGTACAAGTTCTAAACGCTTCTCAGAAACTCTCTTGCTTTATAATTTTGATGTGGGGTTCAGCACCAAAATGATATGGATGATGTAGATACTAGATGATGGCAAGTACCAAAAGGTGGGGTTGGGTCAGGAGAAGAATTCACAATGGCCATTCTCTTGGGCAAAAGGTAGATTTAGTTAGGGAAAGAGGTTACAGGCAAAATGAGGGGATACAACAGACAACAGGAATGGTAAATATGAAATATTGCAGGAGAGCATATAAAGACAAGTTCTTCAGGGGAAGTTACCCAGTAGAAAGGGAGCACCCCATGAGGTTGGACCATGCCATTAACTGGCAAGTTAAATTCTGAAAAAGATTTAGCACCCTAAAAGTTAGCTGTAAGAAGAATTGGGTTTGGGAAGCATAATGGAGTTAGGAGAGATACCACATAGCATGGGGAAGGGAAAAGACATCATGAGTGCCATGGCGGACTGACCCAAAGGAGGGAGGCAGCAAAGGGATGGCCTATAAGTAAATTTTATAGGGAAAATTTAACCTTAAGGACATGAGTAGGATTTCTGACAGTGAGACTACTCCTAAAGTAGGGTGGGTCTCAGGGTTTGACATAACATTCAGATTGGATAATCATGGAGCTAAACTCATCTCCACTTACCTCAGGGATCAATTCTTATTTTCTGACCAACCAACCACTCTAGACTTCATCAATCAGGATTAAGTCACTAAACCTTACTTTCCTCATCTGTAAAATGGGGATTCCAAAAAATCCCCTGCCTCACACAACATTGATGTGAAAATCATACTGGATAACACATATTAAAATGCTACCTTTTATTATTCCTACAATCTGAGAAGTAGATAAGAACCCAAGGAATATCCGATCCAATCTAAACCTGAACAAGGATCTCCTATGCAATATCCACTGAAAGTGATCATATATATGGCATAATGGATAGAATGCTGGGTCTGGAGTCAGGAAAACCTGAGGTCAAATCTGGTCTTGAATATTTACTGATGAGGTCCCTGATGGTGTTTTGGACCAAGAGAAACTAAAGAATTGATCCCTGAGGCAAGCTGAGAAAAGGCTTTGAGAGAAATCAATTTAGCTCCATGATCCCCTCTCTGGGGAGAGAATCCAGTCTGAAAACCAAGTTATATCAGACCCCTAATATCTACCCATTGTAGAGGTCTTGAGGAGTCTCACCTTACCATGCGCTGTCAGACATACCAGTCATGTTCCTGAGATTAATTTTTCCCTGTAAAACTTACTTATGGGCCATCCCATGGCTGCTGCCTTCCTTTGGGTCAGTCTGCCATGGATAGCACTCTTGTCTCATGATGTCTTTCTTCTCACCTCCCCCTTTTCCCAATGCCATGTGCTCTCTCTCCTAACTCCACTATGCTTCTCAAATCCACTTCTCCTTTTTACAGCTAAGTAACTCTTTTAGGGTGCTAAGTCCCTTTCAGAATTTAGCCTACCAGCTAAAGGCATACCCCAACCTCATGGGGTGCTCCCTTTCTACTGGGTAACTGTGAGTCCACTGAGGAACTTGTCTTTCATATACTCTCCTATTTTATTTCATATTTACCATTCCTGGTGTCTGTTGTATCCCCTCATTTTGCCTGTAATCTTTTTCCCTAAATAAATCTACCTTTGGCCCAAGAGAATGACCATTATGAATTCTTCACATGACCAAACCCCAACTTTTGGTACCTGCCATCATCTGTCTACATCTACATCATTCTACATCATTCCCATCATTTTGGTCTTCAAACCACATCAAAGTAGACATGATAATAGTGCTTAACTCTCAGAGTTGTTACAAGGTCAAATGAGATAATTATAAAGTACTCAGGACAATGCCAGACACATAGTAACTGCTAAATAAGTGTTAATTATTTCTATTAAATAGTCTTTGATTGATTGAAGACTGCCATCAAAGGGGAGTCTATTGTGACTCAAGGCAGCACAAAACATTGTCTTGGTGCTGAGAAGTCTGGGTGCAGAGAACTTTTTTTAATACATAGACTTTACATATGCAAAATCCCTCTTTCATTCAACAGACCCCTAGAAAACTCCAAGATTTTATGTCTCCTCTCTCTCTACACACACACACACACACACACACACACACACACACACACATACAGAGAGAGAGAGAGAGAGAGAGAGAGAGAGAGAGAGAGAGAGAAAGATTCCCCTTTCCACGTTAGACATCATCATGTCATTCAATAACTCCTTAGGGCATGAACTGAATTACCCTATGTCAGCACAATTTAGCACTTGAAAGAATTGTATAGATAATCTAGTCCAATTTATTCAAGATACAGATAAAGAAAAGTAAGTTCCCCAAGGTTAAATAATCTGTTTAAGGTCAATAACTCTCTAAGCCTAAATTTTCTCATCTCTGAAATGGGTTTAATAACATTTTCACTATCTACCTCATAAGAATATTGTGGAAAAATGCATTTGAATCTATAAACCATTTTGTCAGCACTTCTATGCTCATTGAGAGAAAGTAGCTTTCTAGAAGAAACACTAATAAGGAAGCAAACCCTGTGGCAATCTTTTTCTATTCTCCACTTCCCTAATCTAGTTAACTTTTCATCCAATTTGTGATTCATGCACTGTGTCTAGGAGTACAAGGGGCTGAGGAATAAGATAATAAGTAAAAACAATTCATGTCCTCAAGGACCTTACATTCTATCTGGGAAGACACAACAAGCAGGTATACAATTGAATACAAATATATGCAAAGGAATTACTAGGAAAAAGATAAGTATCCAAAATAAATGTCAGTTTATTTGACAATAGGAAAAGAGCTCCTGAGGACTGGAAAGAAGTAAAAAAGAAAGGAATGGGAATTGTGTTTGTGTGTGTGTGTGTGTGTGTGTGTGTGTGTGTGCATATGAGAGAGCAGGGATTGGTGACCAGTGAAGGGATCTTCAGTCTAAACAAATTACAACTCTGAATAATAGGAATTGTGAATGGAACCATACCCCTTAAGTTAGCAGAGATAATGTTCATTTGATTGTCATTCTATAAGAAATTATCACACATCACACTTACAATGTTCCACTGCAGTAGGCTTGGGGGATATAAAATCAAAAATTAAATATTACCTGTCTTTTAAAAATTTATGTTTTACAAGGGGAAAGTAGGAAGTACATATGGGAGAGTATATTCTACTCTTTGATCCTTGCTGAAGTTCAATGGAGGGCTGGTGTGGCACTGAATATTTATCATATTTATCATATTTATAACTGGCAGATAGTCTATTATTTTCATAAAACTGCCATGAATAGGAGCTGGTTAAAATATATGTGTGCTTGGAAATTTGAATTCTAATCCTAATTTTGCCCCTGCTTTCTCCTTTGTAGAATGAATGAGTTGAACAGAGTTTTGAGGGCGTAAAACTTTGAGTCAGAAGAATTTGGAATAAAACCCTTCCTCAGACACTGAGTAGGTTGTGATCCTGAGGAGGTAACTGATTCTCAATATTCCTCAGTATCTTCATCTGCTAAAATGAGGGAGTTGCTTTCATCCTCAATGGATCCTACCAGATAGAAGTCAATGATTCTTTGACTTCTATTATTGCTATATATAAATAATGCTAATTGATCATCCAAAGTCAGGTATCTTCAATTAATTTTTTTTTCCAGTTGTGAAGGAATGAAAGAGGATTGATCAACTCCACTCACTACTGATCCAAAGCCTACCTTGTGTCCCAGGTAGTTCAATTGGCAAGGATTTGGGAGTTCACCAAAAACAAATTGGAAAACTGAGAATTTCAACTCCCCATCTTGTTATCTATCATTACAACCCCAGACTCCACAAGTATCTCCAACCAGATGCAGTAAGAACTCACAATCAGCATTTCTATAAAGCTGTCATATATTCAAGGTAATTTCTGTAGAACTATCATAACAGGTAGATATAATGATTTCAGATAAGAATAATTAGGTTCAGTGAGGGCAAATGTTTTAACTAAGGTAGCCCAATTAGTAAACATTCTTAACTTCCACAGAATGGTAGAATTTAAAGCAACCTTAAAGGTCATCTAGTCCAGACATTGCTCATTTAAGAAACAAAGTCTTCTATTTCTTTTCTGAAGCTCTTTAAATACCCTAATCAAACAAGGCCTCTGTGTCTCCTCTGTCGTTCATTAAAATCCTTAATTTTGCCATAGCTCAGATTCCCATATATGCACCTAAGATCTTTCCTGCTTAACTTTTTGTGTTGCTTTGCATTTACTTATCTTCATATTCCTCTAACCTTCCCCCTTAACCAATAGAATATATACTTATTGAAGGCAAGCCCTATTTTCTATTTGTCTTTCTATCCTTAGAAACTAGCAGAATGCCTGGCATACAAGTGCTGTTTAACATATGACTGTTAAATTGAACAGAATTGGGATGTTATAAGCTTTGTTTTATTCATAGAGACCATCCTGCCTAGAGAGTTTCTTTGTTTACATAGGGCTAAGGATATGCTGCTGGAATGGTAATATTCAAAATTATCCTGAATTTTTTTTCTATTTATTTAATGAAGCAGAAGCTAGAGATGTAGAAAGACATGAGTTCAAGTCCAGTCTTTAATTCATCTTGCTGTATAGACTATGTGTCCCTAGGCATGTTCTTTAACCACTCAGTAGCCTAGGCAACTCAGAAATTACAAATTAGAAGTGTCAAATGACACTGAGAGATGGAGTTTCTTCATCTGAGTGTTCCCACTACAAATAAAATAACAGGTCCATCCCCTATTCTACTTCAATTGCATTGATTATCCTGTATCCCCAGTATACTAACAGGGGGACCCATCCCTGGAGGGCCTCAAGGGAAAAGTAAATGACCATTTTTGGAGGATGATATCCAGGGCATCTTTGTAAAGATACTGGCTTGATGACATGACTTCTGAGTCTGCAGTTTTCTGCTTTTATTCATTGTCTACTCTGTTTAATATTCAGATATTTCAAAGATTTGCAGTTACAGTGACTTACAGCTTCCCTCCACTGATCCATGTAGTAATATCCCAATAACTTCAGCACATGGCTTTTGGAAATTGTTGTGTCCAGAAGCCAAGTTAAGAATGATTCTCTCTGAACTTGATCCAGTTAGCCCTCAGATGGCAGACATTCAGCCCACCCAGTAGATAAACACAAAATTGAAGCTTTGCCACCTTCAGAGCTTGACCTCATTGAGAGTCAACTCCATGTCATAAAAACAGATTGGAAAAAGGACTTTGATGAGTTCCTTGAGAAGATTCATCTGTAAGGTTTTTTTCTTCTTCTTTTTCTGCATTTGCCCTTTCAGATGCCAAGCACAGATTAAAAAAAAATCCTTCTGCATATTATGAGAGCAACTACTCAACCAATAAAGCTCTTAAGAAATAGCTTCACTCCTTGGCTTGGAGCTAAGTGCTAATTAAATTCCTAACTTTCCCTGTACTTTTATGGAGGTATAAAACCCAAGTGCAGGACCTAGCATACCCAAATATAATTTCTACTCTAATTGTATTTCTGCAGAAGCAACAGAAACCTCAAAGAGCCCACACTTCTCAGGAAGAAAAAAGGCAAGTCTTAGAGTAGGGGGTGAGGGACACCACACTTTGGCCCAAGAAGCACATGAACCTTTGCAAAGGGATGAATGTAAGGTATATCTTTGGATCATAGAAATTGACTATTATATATGGAAGGAGCCTTAATGATATATTCCTGTCTCCTTATTTTATAGATATTGTCATCAAGACTGAAATATATAATGTCACATGATGAATAAGTGACAGAGTTGGAATTTGGGAAGGAAACAAGTATTTATTACCATGTGCTGAACACCATGCAAAACACCTTCCAGATGTTATCTCATTTGGGCCTTATAGCAACCCTAAGAAATAGAGGCTCTTATTATCTCCATTTTGCAACTGAGGAAACTTTAGAAAACAACTGTTAAATGATTTGCCCAAGAGAGCATATCTAGTAAATGCTTAAACCTAGATTTGAATTCAAATCTTCCTGATTCCAGGTCTAGCACATTATCTTCTATACTACTTAGGCAAATGGAAATAAACTACCTTGTACTTTTCCTTCAGAAGGTTCTTGTAAAGAAAGTAATTGGAGAGCAATTATATAGGGGTATTATTTCTTGTAGAGTTTTTGTGGTAACTCAATCAATGAAGTACTTTTCCTATAGACCATAATCAGAATATTAAATTAATTCAAGATGGAGAACACCACTTTGAAATAGTATTTCAGTCCTCAGTATTTGTCCAGAACACTGGATAAGTTAAGTATTTATCAAACGCTTGTTAAATTTGACTAGATGAAATGGAAATTTTATTTGTTATTGAAACAATCATGATCATTTCTCACATGTAGGAACATAGGATCAATGTGTAGAAAAAAAGGAACTTTAGACAGACATCTAGCAAAAGTAGTTCATTTGATAGACCCAGAAAATGAGAATCTGAAAACCAAAGTGTATTTCCTTGGGCTTCTGGGAATCCAAAGATAACCAGCTACTCAATAGCATCCCCTTAAATAAGTCCCAGGGTCTCAAGAGCACAGTGCTGCATCTCAAGAGCCTGAGAGTTAGAAAAGTTGGGCAAAGCAATTGATCTGAAAACTCAAAGCCTGGGTTCTGACACTAGCTCTGTCATTTACTTGCTGGTGATTTTTGGTAAGTGGCCACCTCTCTGGACCTGTTTCCTTAAGCACAAAATGATGTCATATGAACTCTGAGAACTGCTAATCCTAGTGATCCCTGAATAAGTAAGATTCCTCATGAGAGGTGGAAAATTAAGCATATTTTTGGAGTTTTTTCTTTTCTTTTCTTTTCTTTTTTTTAATACTCTCAGGTAATCACATTTAATACATAAAATTGACATTATACAACATATCATATGTGTAATCCTTGAGAATAGGAAGTCTCTAGAATACTATTGATAGAGACAGGACAAAAGTAATCAGAATAGCCTGGAGCTTTTCATAATATTTTGTGGCATTCTCATGGTTAAGTGCACTCAATAAAGAGTAGGGAGTCACAAGTATTCTCCTTAGAAGAGTAGGATCCAGACTCTCAATTGAAAGGGACTTCAGAGGTCATCTAGTCTCACCTGTATGAAATTATCCTATCCCTTCCTAACAAGCCATCACCTAGTCAGAAAGTCATGGTATCATAGATTTAGAACTTCAAGGAACCTTCAAGTTTAGCTATTTCCTCTCTCCCACAATACAGATGAGGAAACTGAGACAAAGGATTTAAGTGACCTTCAAGTTCATCCAAGTAATAAGTGATAAAGTTGGATTTCAACTTCAAATCTAGTGACTTCACATACACTGACCTAGGACAAACCTGAATTTAGCAAATGAGGAAACTGAGGCCTCAAAAGGAAGTGACCCTCTAGAATCACATAGCAAGTAAAGAAAAGAATTGGAACTTGAAATCAGCTTTCTTAACTCAAAATTTTATATAGTTTTCATCATGCTCATCACTTTTTTCTGGTGTTTCTTCCTTGTTTTCATGCCTTTCTCATCTATCTTAACCTTAAGCCCATTTTGCTTCATATTACTCCCCTTCTTACCCTCTTGGCAAATTGGCTTCTTAGTTACTCCCCATTCATGATGTTTCATCCTCCCTTTGAAGTGGGCCATCTTCTTCCTCCTCATTCTACCTCCCACATGCTTGCCTGCCAGGCCCCAACCCAACTCCATTTTTGTTTCTCAAAATTACTTCAAATACCTTTTATGTCTCCACTGGAATATGTACAAAATGAAAGCTCCATTTAGTATTCCTGTTATTATGGTGTAACCCCAGTGGAATGGAAGCTTTTTCTATGTATGCGTGGGATGGTTAGGCTTTGGACTTCTGTCTCCCAAGTGCCTACAACAGTGCCACAGAGAATTCTATTCACCTTCACACAGAGATCATCACAAAAGAAACTAATTTATCCCCATGAAGATTTCATTTTTCAGATATCCACATCAGTAAGATCAACCCAAAGGTAATATTGTATATATGCCAATTTTTAGAAATTAGAATGCCCTGGATTTCAACCAAAGATCTCAGACAGACATTGCTTAATCCATCCCAGACCTATCTCTACCCTGTGGAAATGTTATCCATCACAGCACTGGAAGGCTGTGTTCTTTGCTTTCTGCATAATATTCCCCAAGTCCTCGTTCCAATAGAAACATAGTGTTCCCTCCTCAGCAAGGCTCTGGCCTTAAATGACCTTGGAAAAGTTGACTAAGAATTTTTGAGACATGCAAAGTTTTCTTTCAGGGATAGGAATGCTGGGTAAAGGGGGAGTCAGCAGAGGGAAAGGGCTGCTTGTCACGGAGATGGCATTGGATGTACAGATGAATGCAGTATTCCTTGTGGGACAAGGTTGTATCTAGGCAGCTGCTGGCAGTGCTGCAAACTGAGCCTGCCTTAAACTACTGATGCATTGCAGATAAAATGCAGATCTGACTGGCATTCTGCCAGGACTCTCTTTGCAGGGAGTGTACTTTCTCTCAAGTGGAAGGAGCAAAGCCCTTTGGGCCCCATTTCCCACAACTGAATGTTCCTTACCTCAGGAAACACGGAAGTGAAAGGTCTGCTGCCAATGAAAGAGCCCCCAAGTCTGGGAGCAAAGAGTGTTCAAAACTGTTAAGTCACTGCATTCAATTAGGGGTAACCATTAGAAAATTTTGACAGTGAAAGTAGGATGGAGATTGCCTTGGGGGATGGGAGGAGCACAATGCTATATCTCTAAAATTATCTCATCTAAGCTTTGGATCTCCCACTGCCTAGCAAAGTGCTCTGTATACACTGGAGATACAGCAGAAATGTTTGCTGATTGCATGAATTTGACTCTATTGTATATGGAAATTGATGGCCAACTTCTGTTTCTTTCCAGTCTGTCCTCCGTGTTTGAAATGCATTCCATCCTCAATCTGCCTTCTAGAGTACCCATTTACCCCCAAGGCTCATCTCATCTATGGAAAGATGCCCCTTACACCCCCTAGTTTTGGGGCCATAGCTCATTCCACTTCAAAAACGCATTCTTCATTTTGTCATTATGTACCCTTTGATAAGCTTAGTGTAATAGCTTATGGCAAGCACTTAATGTATGTTTGTTGATTGATCCTCAGTACCTAAGAGAATGCTTTGAAAATAAGTGCTTAAATATGTTTTGGACTACAACAGAAATAAAGAGTTGGATGTTAATGAAACCATCCTAATGAATTCTGCCTAAAAGAAGCTTTAAAGCTACAACCCAACATACAAGGTTAGCTTTGGAAGGAACCTTGCAGGGTCTATTCCAACCTCACAGCAGACCAACCATCTCTTCCACAGTATCCTTGATAGAAGGTCATTTAGTCCCTGCTAATGATAGCAGCAAGAAAAAGCCATGAAAAAAAGGTGCTATTGGAAGTCAAAGGACCTCCAAATCTTTAGGTGACAATCAGTTGCTTATGTGATCTTGGACAAGTCTCCTTCATTTGATTTCAACTGCCCTCAAAAGTCCCTTCCAGATTTAAATTTGAGATTTCAGTGGAAACTCACTGCTATTTGAAGTGGCCCATTTTGATGCTTTGGTGGATAGCTCTACTATTGGGTAGTTCTTCCCTATTTTGAGACAAAGACTGTCCTCATTAGCCAACTACTCCTACAACTCAACTACAAGTTTGACTTGCAGTTCTAAATTCTGCCCAACTAATTCAGGCTCAAATCCTGTTTCCCATCTCCATGCTACATGTTTAAATATTGTCACCATTTCTCACCATGGCCCCCTAGTTCACAAATTTCTTAAAGTTTTCCTTCACACATGTACATACACAGTATATGTGTCCGGGTGTGCCTAAGGATAAAGAAAGAATCAGGGACTTAGACCTCAGAGATCAACATAAATAAGAATCTGTTTTATAGTATATCTGGCAAACATTATCCAAACTTTGCATAATGTTTTCAAGGGCAGCTCTTCCTAAGTAGTCCATCCAAAGGTAACTCCTAATTGTTCAATTCTGCTGTTTTATTTTGCTGACAGTAAATTTAAGTGGGCCTTTTGGTAACTTCTAGAAGCTGTTGGATGATGCAATGGTACCATGCCTAGCCTGAAATCAAGATTTGAATTCAAACCCAGTTTTAGATAGATACTAGCTGTGTGATCCTGGGCAAGCCACTTATTCTGTGGGTCCTTCAGCTTCTTCCTCTATAAAATGAGGATAATTAAGGCAGCTACCTTGCAAGACTTTTTTTGAGGATCAAATGAGATAATATTCCTAAAGGACTCTGCAAACTTTAAAATGTTGTATAAATACTATCATCATTACATTATTATTATTATTACATGTAGATCATTTATTACAATTTATTTTTAGTCTTCCTCTCAGGGACTAACACAACAAATATATTTCTTCTTTTCCATGAGAATCTTTCAAATGCTTGAAGACAGTAATTACACTATCCCTAACTCTTCTCTTCTCTAGGCTAATCTATTCTATTCTGCCAAGTAATCCCCATATGAAATTACTTTGAAATCCATCATGACCCTTGTAGTATTTTCTGGGCAATCTTGAAATCCTTAAATGTGGCAGTCAGAGCAAAACTTAATGCTGCAGGTATGCTTAGGCCAGGGCATTATAGGTTGGCTCTATCACTTCCAGCATCTTTAACTCTTTGTTTACTTTTTTTTGCCAGAATAAAAATGATCTAGATGCTATTTATGAGCAGTTAAGTGATGCAATGGATATAATTTAGGACCTGGAACCAGGAAGACTGCTTCCCGAGTCCAAATCTGGTCTTAGACACTTATTAGCTGTGTGACCCTGGGCAAGTCAACCCAGTTTGCCCCAGTTAATTCAAAATGATATGGAGAAGGAAATGACAAATCATTCCAGTATCTCTGCAAAGAAAACCTCAAATAGGGTCATGAAGAGTAGGACAAGACTGAAATTATTCAACAATAATACTTCTAATTTCATTAGTGTTTGGGCTTCCTTGTGTGGAAACTCCCTCTAGTCAAGGCAGATTAACAGAATTTATCCTGAACCTAAAATCTAGAAAAGTGGCTATGACACTGCAACTTTGTAACTTCTATGTGGAGTCACACAGTTACTTTGTATCAGTCAAGACTTGAATCCTGACCACAAGGTTGCCTGTCTGTGCATTGCCCTTTCACTTTTCTGAATGTGGGTTTACATACCCTATGGCTCTCTCCTAATTCACCTTTAGTATTTTTGTCTAGTGACAGACTTTTGAATTAAAAATAAATGCATAATAAATAATAACAACTACCTTAAAACTAATTTATTTTAGCAAACATTTGTCAAGCTATACCTGTCCTATACCTATTTTATGTATGCAATTGTTCTTTTTTCCCCACCTAAATATAAGATTTTAAATTCATCCCTACTGCATGGTATATATTAAATTTGGACTAATGTTCTAGTCTGTAAATTTTTAAAAAATGAATCTTGATTCTTCTACCTAGTGTGTTCTGTATCCAAATTGATATTGTGTCATTGGCAAATACTGCAAGCAATCTATGTACGCATGTTAATGAGAGAGATGGAGGGAAGGAAGGGGGGAAGAAAGGGGAAATGAGAGAGTGTGGTGGGAGGAGACAAAAAGACAAAGAGAAACAGAAGAGGAAGGATGGTGAGAGATACACACATAGGGAGAAGGGAAGAATGAAAGAGAGACAGAGACAGACAAACTGAGGGGGCACAGGGTGAGATGTGGAGAGGGGAGGGAGAAGTTGGAAGGAAAAGAAAAAAAAGGAAGGGAAAGGGAGGAAGCAAAGGGGAGTGACAGATATAAATACAGAAAGACAGGGCAAGGGAAAAGAGATGACAGGAGGGGAGTGAGAAAGAAGGAAGAGAATGGAGAGGAGGAGAGAGAAGGGGAAGGAGAAAAGAAGTGAGGAGAGAGCCAGCCAGACAGAGAGACAGAGAGCAGGGGAGGAAAGATGAAGGGATGGTAGTGAGGAGGGAGAATGGAGAGGAGGAAAGAAAAGGGAGGGAAGAGGAGGGAGAAAAGAAGTGGAAAGACAAAGACAGAGAGAGAAGGAAGGAAAAGAACAAACCTCTAGAAATTGAGCTCATCATGATATGCAAAGAAATGATAACATGGAGTCCAAAGACCCAACTTCCATTTTGTCTTTGCTTGACTCCCTATGCAGCCTTGAACAAGTGCCTTTTTTCATGCATAAAATGAAAAGTCTGCACTGGAGATCATCTGAGATCTTTTCCATCCCTTAATCCATGATCCTTTTAACCTTTGACCTGTATAGGAGGCCTGCCATATGTGAGCCATCTAGCCTTTCTGAGCCTTTGCAACCTCATCTATAAGGCAGAGGTTGGGTTATTATTAGGATGGCATACGAGATCAAAATGCTTTTTAAAGCATTCAGTGTTTATCTAGATGGGAAGTGCTATGATTAACAGGAGAGGCAGTAGAGGGACTAATGAATCCTTGAATTAAGCTGTATCTCAGGTTATTCTCATTATTTATAGCTCTGCCTAATATTGAGATTTCCATATCTGGGAAAACCAGAGCCCAGTAGTCTAGGTCTCTCTTTGTACCTGAATAGTGCTGAGGAACAAACTGTGCCCAATCACTGCTCCCACCTCCACCCACCTATCAAGTAAGGAAGAAGGACTAGGAATGAGTAATGTGCAAGTCTCATTGCCACTTTCCCATGGGCTTGGGTTTGACAGCAGTCAAGAGAACAAAGGACTGTCCCAGCAGACTACTGGAACTGGATGTTCCTGAGTGATATCAAGCTCCAAACTTTCTTAGGTGTCTTGAGGGTATATGATACATAGTACTGTCACCATCCAGTCAAATTCAGACAGGACCAGCCCATGGCAATGAAAACAAGTTAAGAATTTGGAAGTTGGACAAGGCTCAAGTGAATCATCAAAATTAAAAATTAATCAGTGCTTCACATTTTCATAGATTCATCCAACAGGGGGCATTCAAGCATTTTAATTGATTTGGATAAATATCCAAGGAACACATTTCACCATTTCGAAGGCAAGAATAAACCTAGAAGCCAACATGGGTTCACTGAGAACAAATACAATTCACTTCCTTTTTTCTGTTTCCCTAACCCCTGTAAAGGTCTAATTAACACTCACCTAGATGTTCAAAACAGTCAAGGAGGCAAAATGACACAGTATAAAGATTCTTGGCTTGAGATTGGTTTGACCTGTGTACAAATGTCACTTCTGATGCTTATTATCTTTGTGGTTTGGACCAGATCACTTAATCTCTCTGATCTTCAGTCTCCTAATCTGTAAAATGGACTCAATTGCTTATAAAATCTGTTTCAGTTCTCTTTCATAACCCCATGCTTTCTTTTCTCCTTTCCCTCCTCCCTCCTTCTCTTTCTTCTCTCCTTCTTTCCTATCTTCCTTCCTACTTACCTTACTTTTTTTCCTCATCTATTTTCCTCATTTATTTTCCTCATCTCCTTTTCTCCTTCACATGAGGAATACATTTACATGTGGGTTCTCTGTCCAAAGGAAAATAAATTTCTGGAAATAGAGCTCTGTTATATGATACAATTTTTCTGTCCTCACTGAGTTGGGATTTGAATCCAAGTCCAACCCTCTATGCAATCAGCTACACTACGTAATTTTGCACATTTAACTGAGAGACATACATGCATGATTTCTATACCCTCCCTTTCTCAAAAATGGATGGAGAGAAGTGGGAACAGAGGAAGGAGAGAAGCCATTGCATTTATTTGAGATGAAGAAGCTAGCCTGCCTTAATCCTTGTAACCTTCATTCATCTTTGAAACTATCAGTCATATTGGCTAAAGAGCAGTGGGAAAGTTAATTGGAATCTAACTCTCCTAAAGCTTCTCCATATTTTCAGTAAGTTCTATTATCCCTGACAAGTGATGATTAGGCAAAAAATGACAATTGGGTCTTGAATCTTCACTGAGTCACTGAAGGAAAGACAGAAGAGCATAATTTCCAAATGATTACTTACAGTTAGGCTTCCTTTTCCTCTTAGATATCCAGTTTAGTGCTTAAATATCTTTGACTTCATGGTAAGGATTATCAATGAAGCTTTCAAAGTCTACCTAAGGTCATACTTTTCAAGTCTTCCCTGAGAATTTTTATTATCTTGGAGGAGCAAATGGCAAACTACTCTAGTATTTTTGCCAAGAAAACCCCAAATAGAGTCACAAACAGTAACACATGACAAAAATGATTGAACAACAAATGTTGTTCTACCATTCTTTCCCCAGACCAGAGAAAGTAGGAAAGTTTAAAAAATGAATAATATTACTTCTTTACACAGAAAGAGAGACATGGAGACAGAGACAGAGACAGAGAAGCAGAGAGAGAGAGAGAGAGAGAGAGAGAGAGAGAGAGAGAGAGAGAGAGAGAGAGAGAGAGAGAGAGAGAGAGAGAGAGAGAGAGAGAGAGAGAGAGAGAGAGAGAGAGAGAGAGACAGAGAGACAGAGAGAGAGAAAAGAAAGTGTCCTCATTTCGGAGTGAGAATTTAAAGCTACAGATTTTGATCTTCCTCTCTCTTGCTCCCTTTCCCATCCAGTGCTCTCTCCATTCTATTGCCTTGCTTTTTATACCTACTAAAGAAATTCCAAGGCAAAAGCTCGGGTCTGATAAAGTACATGGACCAATGAAGTCTCAAGGAAATCAGCATTCAGTGGAATCACTCAATCCTCCAACTATTTTTAATCAAGCCAGATGTCAAGTCTATCCACAACTCAATCAATGCAGCTTTCTCTCCTCTGGCATCAAGGCCTTAGTCAAACATCAGCTTTAGTAAACAGCTTGCCTATAGGAGGTCCAGGAAGCTTACTAGAGTCAGTCTCACTATCCCATAGGGGCACTGTATAGTAAGTAACTTATAATGGACTTTTTATAGGTAGGCTGATTATCAGTCAGAGACATGGGTGGTATTTCTAATATGTTTCTATTGTTCTAGAAGTATCACAATACTCATTTCTCCTTTTCTTTCTTTTTTTATTGAAGCTTTTTATTTTCAAAATATATGCATGGATAATTTTTCAACACTGACCCTTGCAAAACCTTCTGTTTCAAATTTTCCCCTCCTTCCCCCCACCCCCTGCCCTAGATGGCAGTAATTCAATATATGTTAAATATGTTAAAATATATGGAAAATACATTTCTCAAAGGATCCTGGTGGTATAGGCTGTTCAAGTGCCACTGTTCCCATCTCACAAAAGAGAAAGTCAGCCTTTCAGAGAAGTGAAAAAAATTTCACCACATGAACAATGAATTAGCAGAGCCAAAATGCAATAATGGAGCTTCTGAGTCCAAGTCAAAAACTCAGGGACTCTAGCACTCACAAGATGTTAGGAAAATCCCCAAAGTATCAGTGGGTCCCCAACCATCTCATATCACATTGCAAAGAATACAAGTATTCTTGTATATGTAGGAATTGCATCCCCTAATAGAATAGAGAATCCATGAAGATGGGAAACTGTTTCACTTGTGTCTTTGAATATCTAGAACTTATCAAAGTGTCTGATGCATAATAGGCACTGGTTTAAGATGTGTTAATTGATAGAAAGCTGTTTGTGTCTATTTAAGAGTCTTGATGTCTGCTCTTTGGATCATAGGAACATAAATTGAGAGGTTAAGGAGACTTAGAGGTAAAGTAGCACAATGGATAGAGTTTCAGTTCAGAAAGATTTGAATTTAGATCTAATCTCAGATACTTATTAGCTATGCAATCCTGTCACGAAACCTTGTTTGCCCCAGTTTGCTCATCTGTAAAATGAGCTGGAAAAACAAATCTGAAACAATTCCAGTATCTCTGCCAAGAAAACCCCAAATGGGGTCATGAAGAGTTGGAAATGATTGAAAAACAACAGAAAGATATTTTTACTTTATGAAGAACACAACTTGGGCTGAGAGAGGTTTACTACTTTGCCCAAGAAAATGACAGAAGCTGGATTTGAACCCAGACTCACTGAGTCCAAAGCTCATGTCCTTTGAGTCACACTTTCTAGATTCACAAAAACCTAGTTGTCAATATGATTTTGCAAACTTGTCTTTCCTTTCATCTTAGTGGTAGGAGGGAGTGGGGATCATCAAACCCTTCAATGCTTCAATTTCTTTGTCTGGCAGTAGATATAATAATAGAATCTACCACAAAGAACTATTTTGAAGTCTACATGAAATAATACTTAGCAAACCTTAAAGGCCTCTGGGAACAGGAGCCTTTTTTAGAATTATTGAATGGGCCTGTGGCCCTGGGTCCTGGGCCCTATTCTCCTCACATAAGCAGAAAATCTTCCAGTAAATGTGGGTCATTTCAGACTTAAAAAGATCCAAGGCATGTCAGGGAGTACAAGCAATCAGAGTGTCTAGATGATTCCTACTTTAGGTTTCTCCCATCTCAGGTTCTCAGGTTCTTTGGCAGACCCAAGAGAACCAGAAGCTTATCGGCCCATTATTTTCATTTGGTCACTGGAGAACTCAAATGTGGAGATGAAATTGGCCCTTAGATTCCTACCTGTCCCATGCTATCCTGCTTTTTTCCCCTTTAGCATTCATGCCTTACAATAGTAATCTTAATAACTGTTCAGTTAAATAGCTTTTTAAAGTTTGCATGATCTCATTTGATCCTCAAAACAACACTGTGAGGTAGGTGTTATTATTATTCTTATTTTATATGTGAGGAAGTTGGAGGAGAGAAAAATAAGGTAACTTCCCTAAAGCCACACAGCTAGGAATCATCTGAATCTAGAATCAATTGTATTTGAACTCAGAATTTCCATTCAATGCATCACCTAATTGCCTTTTGTCATTATGGAACCTCTACTTCTCAGACTGCACACTGGTCAATAACCCAGGAGATCTCAGAGCCAAAGAGATTCCATCTTGCCTCTTTCCAGGAGCAAACTGTAACTTCCCACACAACTCTCATGGAAACAGCCAGAGTGGAGAAGGAGGAGGTTTGAACATTCCAATTTTACTTCAGGACAATATACTGAGTAGCATTTTTCTCTTTTCTCTCAGCATTTAATTGCCTACAAATGTGAATAAAATTCAAGGCTACTGAATGTTTCTGTCCTTACACAGCTTTAGTTGCCCAATCTTTGCCTCACACAGGGGTTCATTTCTGGGACTGAGCTAGCACAAGATGCCATGCATAGAAATAGATCAGAAGGTTCATCAAAACAGATTCAAGAATGACATAGTTTTAGCCTCTGTCACATATTGAAGGTAGGACCATGGCCAAGTCACACTAGAACTCCACAAGATAATATGCTGGTGCTTCAAGATTGTCAAAAGAGTATACAGATAGAGTTTTGTACTATGCATACATATATGCATATATTTCTCTCATTTTATCCTCACAATAACTCTGTAAAGGAAGAGCTATTTTAAAAATAGTGAAAATGAGATTGAACATGATTAATTGACTTACCCAAGGTCACACACCTAGGTTGATTGGTTGTTGCCCTTCATTCTTGAAGATGACCAAAATGACATCACTATTTTGAAGTACAGTACAGTATATCTGACTATAGTTGGTCAAACCAAAAGGAGCTGGAATGCTTTATCACAAATTAAGTAGAAATAATCCACATGAACATTTGGAACTTGGAGTGGAGATGTCTCTGAATTTGTGTATCTCTCATTTGTTTTGAGCCATTGTAATTCTGTGTTGTTCATAGAACACAACACTTTCTTTGATGTGGGTATGCCATGCTGTGTGGCCCTTTCTAATGTCTGTCATATCAAGCAATGGATTCCAAAGCTCTTCAGAAAAACCTGGAGAGTTTCCTCATATCTCTTCTTTTGCACTCCATGTGTGAGCTTGCCTTGTATGAGTTCTCTGTAAAACAGTTTCTTGGGGAAATGACCATTTGGAAGTTGAACAATGTGGCTGGTCCATCAGAGTTGCATTCTCCACAGTATTTTGAATGTTTGACAACTCAGCATGAGAAAAAACCTCAGTCCTGGTTAATCTTAAGAATCTTCCTCTGACACTACCTAGGTGTGTGAAGTATAATTTGAACCCAACTCTTCCTGAATATAAGTCAAGGCTTGCACTTTTATGCTGCCATCTTTCACATGCTTCATCATCAATTTAAAAGCCTGAAGAAACCTTTGAAGTCCTCTAGTTTAACCCCTCTCATTTTACATATGAAGTGATGGAGATTCATTAAGGTTAAGTAACTTCCTTGGGGTTTTCTAAGCTAGTGAGATAGGATTTGAACTTTGGTTTTAGTGATCCCAAATCCTGCACTTTATACCACTGACTTTATACCTAACTATAGTTTATTTGCTTGTCATTGCAAGTGATAGAATCTTTCAAAAATAAAATGCCAGAACTCAGTGCCTCTCAGTTCCTAAATGTATTTTCCTTTCCTAATTGTGTCCCCAAGGGGTTGTCTCTGCAGGTACCTTTCCACTCATCCAACAACTTCCCCGGCTCAATCTCTCATGACTTCTCAACTAGAAAATTACAATAACCTCTGAATTGGTGACTCTAATCCAAGTCTCTACAATCTCCAATCCAGCCACATAGCTGGCAAAGTAACTTTCCTAAAGTATGAACCTGTCCATTTCATATCCTTATTTAATAAACTTCAGGGGCTCTCTGTGACCTCCAATAGCAAATAATCAAATATCTTTTAATGCTTTTCACAACCTACCCCTTTCCTAGGCTTCTAGTCTTCATATATATATATATATATATATATATATATATATATATATATATATATATATATATATATATATATATATATATGTTAGTTGTCTCTATCCTCTATGTTCACTTATGTTGTTGTTACTTAGTTGTTTCAGTTCAACTCCGTGATTTAGGGTTTTTCTGGCAAAAACACTGGAGTAATTAGTCATTTCCTTCTCCAGCTTATTTTACAGATGAAGAAATTGAAGCAAACAGGGTTAAATAACTTACCCAGGATCACACAGCTAACACATATCTAAGGCCAAATATGAATTCAGGAAGATGAATTTTTCTATTCCAGGCCTGTTACACCATCCACTGTGCCAAGATATATCTTTTCACCCATGACTTGTCATTGACTGTTCCCTATGCTTATAATGCTCTATTTCCCCCACTTCTACCTCTTGGAACTCATGGCTTTCTCCAGGACTCAGTTCAAACAAGATGGTCTTGTCTAGTCCCCTCAGTGACTAACACATTCCCCTTTAAATCACTTGGGCTGTACCCTCTGCATTCTTATTTAAATGCATGCCCAAAACTTTGTTAGAATGTAAGTTCCTTGAGAATACAGATGGTGGTTTGTCCTTTCTTTGTATTCCCAGGACTTAGCTAAATACCTGGAATACAATAGGTCTCTAATTAATGCATGATTTCCCACTCCTGAGTCTCAATCTTTTCTATATCAAACTGGAAACACCATTACCTGCATTTCTAACTTACAGGGTTATAAAAAGTCATAAAGGAGGTAATAATAGCTGACATTTACATGAAACTTTAAAGTTTGCTATGCATATTTGTAAAGTTTAATGTATGTAAAAGAACTATATAAATTCGAGGTATAATTATTTTGTGAATTCCTTCTTCTGAAGCAATCTCATTTCCAAAATTTACAGTTGGTCCCTTCATCTTCATAACATACTAAGCAAAGCAGTTGGAGATGGGGGCAGAAATCACCACCGTGCAGAATAGAAATTCAGCTTCCAAGTTGTGCTGAGCCCCTCAAAGAGCATAGGATTTATGTGTGTTCTGAACTTTTCTGCAGTAACAGCTGAAGAGTATGGAGGTAAAGTGTTAGTAAATCCATGATTCTATTCCAAGTATTATCTGCTATAAAATAAAATCCTTAATTGTTCCTCACCCCCTTTGTTTCCTTTTCCTCTCCTTTTCCATCCTTTTTGCTAGCTCTAATTGTAACTCTAATCATAATACATTCCTTTTCTAAGCTTCTGCTCCTCTCTTTTTCCTTCTTTCACTTTTCCACTTTTATCCCTTCACTTCTTCCCTTTCTCATTTCTTTTCATGCTCCCCAATGCAGTACCATTAATAAGATTATAAAAATACATCAAGAACAGGTTTGGGATAAAGCACATATTTTGTTTGATGTCAGTAAAGTTTGCCTACCAACCCATTTTGCAATTCCACTAAGGAGTGAGGGTGGAGAGAAAGCAAGAGAGAGGGAGGGGTGAAAGGAAGGACAGATGGGAAGGAAAGAAAGAGGAGAGAAATAGAGAAGGGAATGAGTTAAGAGTAAAATAAGAAAAAGGATGGAAAGGAGAACCATAGTAGAGAACTGAGAGGAGGGAATAAGGGACAGAGACAAGGCAGAAGAGGGAAAGACAAGAGAAAGAGAAGGAAAGAGGAGAGAGAAGTAAGGAAAGTATGGAGGGGAAGAAATAAGAGGAGGGAAAAAGAAAAGAAAAGGAGACAAAAAAGAGAGACAAAGAAGGGATAAATGACTGATATATCTTTTGTGTAGATAAGATTTTTCTTGCACAACAATGATAAGTTTGGAAATATGTATACATATATTCGATTTGCCAATATTTTAACATAATTAACATGTAGTGGATATCCTGCCATCTAGGGGAGCGGTGGGGAGTTGGGGGGAAAATTTGTAACAGAAAGCTATGTAAGGGTTATTGTTGAAGAATTACCCACACATATGTTATGCAAATAAAAATAAAATAAAATAAAATAAAAAGAAGGGATAAATGAGAGGCAGAATAGGAAAGAGAAAGAGGATGGAAAGAAGAGGGAAAGGATATATACAAGGGGGAAAGGATACATATGAGAGGAATGTTACAAGGGGAAAAGAGAAGGGAAAAGAAAATTTAAAAGAGAAAAGAGGAAGAAAAATGACAAGACTTCAAACACTATTATAAGAATAGAATCACATATCCAAGAATTTTCTGGTGTCCATGAACTAGGTACATGAGTCAAACAGATAAAAAAGTCAAACCAATGGTTTTGTGTGTGTGTGTGTGTGTGTGTGTGTGTGTGTGTGTGTGTGTGTGTGTATCTGAATGATCCTGCCTTTCTTCCCCTATTTAATACCCACCTTTTGTTCAAGCACAGCCTCCTTTAGGAAGCTTCAGGAACAGTCCCAACCAATATTCATCTCTGTTTCCAGAAGTCTGGCACATATAGGTTGAACCATGTGGTTTTAGCCTCTACTTACAAGCTGCTGTCTTTTGTTCTCTAATTGGTATGCTTCCATATGTCTTGTCTCTGGAAGCTCCTTCTGGGAGGAACCACTCCTAATATACCTCTTAGGTCCTCCCACAGTACCCAGAACAAGTCTTGAAAAGATACCTGCTGGTTGATGACTCACCTCCTCATCCACTGTCTCCCTGACTATATTTTACTTTCTATTCCCTTGTTTGTGATAGAATCTTTCAAAATCACAAAGCCAGAACTCAGTGGCCCTTCAGCCCCTAGGTGTATTAGCCAGGATTCTTTCTTTTCCTAATTATGTCCCTGAAGGGTTGTCTCTGGAGGCCCACCTGCAGTTATTGGCTGGCTCAGAAACATGTTTGTTTGTTGATTTTATTAGGAATCTGATTTCTAACACTAATTGCCCAACTGCTTTATTGAAGTAATCAGCTGAGGGCAGCTGCCAACAAGCACACTATGAATTCATCATTGCTGAAAATCTGGCTCTGCCAAACATTCACAGAGTATATAAAATATTCAGTATCAAAGCTGAACAGAAAATATTCAAGCAGATCTCAGATCTGCTCAGAGTAGAGCCTGCCTCAGAGACAAGTAGATTCTACTGATAAAAGGAGTTTTTCTTGCTATGGAAGAAGAAAGCATGAGAAAGCCCTTAGATGTGAAGGGATCCTAAACCCCAAATCTAGGGATCCAGTGATAGAGATCTCATAGACCTCAAGGAATAGTGTCCTACTAAAATAAGCAATTTAAGTCTGAAGTATCCTTTAGTTTGTGATAATATATGTCCTGAGTTGCTTTAATGCAGTGGTACAAGCATTGAATTTCTAGTAGGAAGTCCTGATTGGAGTTTCACCCATGGACACACTAGACATGTGACCTGGAACAAGCCATTCCCATTTATCTGAGCTTTAATAGCAATAGATCAGTAGAGTTTGAATTGGTATCAACCTTGGCTACAAGGCTGTGTGACCTTGGACTTAACCTTATTCAGCCTCACTTTGCTCATCTATAGAATGGGCATAATAATAATAATAATACCAATAACTCTTGCAAGGATCAAATAAGATACAATGTCTAAAATATTTATAAACTCTAAAATACAATATAAAATCTATTCCAAAGATCAAATGAGACATTGCATCTAAAACATGTGTAAGCCTTAAAAATATAATATAAATTCTAGCTAGCATTATTGTTTTTATTGTCACAAAGGGCTCTTCCAATTTTTCACTGCTATGTAATACTTAAAACTATATTTCAACTGAGCAAGTTTTTATTTAGCACCAAAAATCAATCTTAGTTCTGAGGATAAAAAGACAAAAACAAAACATCTTGTTGGCAGGTTCCTTATATTCTATCTGTGAGCTAAGTTCAAGCACTGTCATATTTAATTATCTATGTAATATTGAGGCAAGTTACTTCACACCAGTCTTTGGGTCTCAGTTAATTCATTTACTTCATCATAGTGATGCAGTTGTACTAGATTATTTCCAGGTCTACCAGGTCTAAATCATTGAAGATATGACTGTTGGATTCTTTTGATGAAGAAGACTTCATAGATGAAGTGATTAGAGCTCAAAAAAGTCATCAGTTAACTGCAATATAATGACCAAGATTTAGGTTTGGGATTTGCCTCTACTGATTTCAGTTCTCACGTTATTCCTACTCTATCACATTGTTTCTATAAATCTCATGCAAATATGACCAATTCCATCAATCCCTTCACAAAGACTACATATTCTTCTGAACAAATGCATGAGGTCCCTCTTCTAGAGAGGCTCTTACTATTTATCAGTCTTGGGTCTTAAGAGGATATACCTTAAAAGGAATATACAGATTAATAATGCATACACTAATCTCTGCTTCTTGATATTATGGGAGATTCTGGAAATGAAAAGGTCCCAAAGATCCTGTCTACAAGGAGCTATAGAAGAATTATGTATGTATGTGTGTGTGTATAATGGATGCAATATGTGTGTATATGCATGTGATATGTGTGTATATATGTGCATATGTATACATATATGTACATATGTGTATATATATATATACATATGTGTGTGTATATATATATATATGTGCAATGGGAATGGCTACAGAGTATGGAAATTGGAAGTCATTTGCAGAAGATTATGAATGTCATGGAAATAGGTATGGAAATAATGGACCACCCTACTGTGTGTATGTGAATATCAAGCAAGTCTCACTATTTTGCAACATTCCAGCATCCAATAATTTAAGGCTCCTTAGTGGGACCATCACCAATAAGGAAGTAATTACAAACAATTGCAAACAATAATAGCATGCAAACATTATTTTAGTGGCCTACTGCAGAAAAAATGCAAGGTCTGCCAGAATGTGTTTTTCACCAGTTATTCTCCATGTCCAGAGGTTCTGAGGACTGTGGTGCCTTACAACTCACATCATTATGATAAATCAAATCCATATTTTGCAGAAAATTTAAAAATATTTCCTAAAAGACATGTGATACTACTATAAGACACTATTATAACACTCTTTCTAATCTAGATATTATCACATTTAAGCTTTCCCCCAAAAATGTGAAGTAATGAAAATGTTGCTGTTCCCAATTTAGAGATAAGGAAACTGAGGCTCCAATAGGTTAAAGAATTTGGCCATGAACTAAAGTTTCAGGAGAAATTTTTGAATCTGGATTTTGCCTACTTTGGATGTCACAGGATAATAGGATCAGAAATTGAGACCTGAAAAACATCTTAGAATCCATCAGGTCCAGTTCCAACATTTTATAAATGAGGAAACAGAGGTACACAAATGGCTTGACCAGGTTTAGTGCTTTGTTGAATGAATGAATACCTGCAACCTCCTAGAGCAAGTGATCTTGGCAGTATCTAAAAAGGGTCTCCATTCCCTTATGGGTAGATATTCTACCTACTTGATAATAATACAAGTTTTTTAACTCAAGAAGAAGTCTTTCCTTCCATCCCAAAGATGGGATGCAGTAGCTTTGATTGGGATCTCCAACTATGGCAGCCTCATCAAAGTTTGTTTCTAGGACAAGAAAATTCAAAGGGTGCTAATAGCATTTGCAGCCCTTTGGTAGTTTGGAAACTGAACAGTGAGTTGAGAATAATAATTAATAAAAATGGGAGACTTCAGAAGATGGCTCATAGTAACATTATCCTTTGAGTTCTCTTCCAAGACACACCCCTTCATACACATGCTACCACCACCATCATGATAGACTACCAAAAGTGCTTAAAGATAGGCTTTTTTTTGCATATTCCTAAAGTAGTTGCTGTTCAGTCATTTCAGTCATGTCCAAGTCTTTATGACCCCATTTGGAATTTTCTTGGCAAAGATATTGGAGTAGTTTGCCTTTTTCTTCTCTAGCTCATTGTAGACATGAAGAAACTGAGGTAAACAAAATTAAGCGACTTATCCAGAGTCACACAGTAAGTGTCTGAGACCATATTTCAACTATGGTCTTTCTGACTCCAAGCCTAGTACTCTATTCATTGCATCACTTAGCTGTCCACAGATAATCATTCCTGCTCAGTTCTGCTTAAATCCATATCTATGTGGGATACCTTAAGTTTTCTTTTTTCTTTTTTTGTCAATTCATTTTTTTTAATTAAAGCATTTTATTTTTCAAAACATGTGTGGACAATTCTTCAGCATTAGCCTTTGCAAAACCTTGTCTTCCAATTCCTCCCCCCTTCCACCATGCCTCCCCTAGATGGCAAGTAGTCCAATATATGTAAAACATGGCAGAAATATATATTAAATCCAATATATGCATGCATTTACACAATTATCATGCCACAGAAGAAAAAAATAATCAAACAAATTAAAAAAAAGAGAGAAGCAAAAAAAATTCAAGCAAATAACAACAAAAAGAGTGAAAAATGCTATGTTGTGGTCTACACTCAGTTCCCACAGACTTTCTTCATCATTGGACAACTGGAACTGGTTTGAAACATCTCATTGTTGAAGACAGCCACATCCATCAGAATTGATCATCATACAATCTTGTTGTTGCCGTGTAAAATGATCTCCTGGTTCTGCTCATTTCACTCAGCATCCGTTCATGTAAGTCTCTCCAGGCTTCTCTGAAATCATCTTGTTGGTCATTTCTTATAGAACAATAATATTACATAACATTCATATACCATAATTTATTCAGCCATTCTCCAACTGATTGGCATCCATTCAGTTTCCAGTTTCTTGCCATTTTGAAAAGGGCTGCCACAAACATTTTTGTATATGTGGGTCCATTTCCTTCCTTTAGGATCTCTTGGTGACATAAGCCCAGTTACCTTAAATTTTCTAATAAAATTATATTTCATATGACCAAGAAATAATACTGGCGAAGGAGAAATCTGAGTTCCTAACCTCTTATCTAAGTTTATGAGTTATTTACCACTTTCAGCAGATAATTTTTCTCTGCACAATAGGATGTATTATGGCTGGGCCATTATGATACTCCTTGGTTGACTCTTTTAACTTCATAATGATAATTTCTATTTAAAAAGTAAATTTGCAAGGATGTTTTTGGTACATTTCTGTAGTCTCCCATAGTATCTCTCCTTCATACCATATAGCAAATTTCATTTTTAAAGACAAAACTAAAAGAAGAAAAAAAGAAGAGAAAAATGCAGTATAACTGATCGATACATTGAAAAAAATCTGAAAAAAGGCACAAAGTCCAATACTTGAAGACCTCTCATTTCTACAACAGTATTGATGAGAAGAGTCTCCTCATATCTCTTCTTTCAAACCATGACTATTCTTTATAATTTTGCAGCTTTTCTTGTTCATTTTGAGTGTATATGTGGTTATTCTTCCATTTACATTATTGTGGTCATTGAATACACCATTTTGTTGGTTCAGTTTACTTTACTTTGCATTGCTTTATGCAGATCTTTCCATATTTCTCTTTATTCAGAACAGTCATCATTTCTTCATGGATAAAAGTTTCCTATTACAGTTACTTATCATATGTCTTAGTTACTCATTAATGGGTGGCTACTGTTTCCAGTTGTTTGCTATCATAAAAGTAAGATTACAAATATTTTGGTGTAATTACAAAATAAAATTTTGCTATCTATGAAAAATTTCTTCTTTTCAGAGACTTCTTGGAGTATAACCCTAGCAATGGAGTCTTTAATTCCTTGGGTCAATTATAGTCACTGTGTTTACATAACTCCAAATTAGTTTATAAAGGTAGAATACTGATACACATATCTAACAATAAATAAGTCACTATTGTGCTTATTTTTTGATAACTCCTGTAACATTGATTATTCTCGTCTTCTGTCATTTTTGGATGACATTAATTTCAACTCAGAATTATGCAATTAAATACCAGCCAGACCTTTCCTCCTGTCTTTCAATATATACAATGAAACATACATATACTATAAAAAATTGAAACAAGATAGATAGCAGATAACATATGGAGGGAAAACATGGTGTTATGGGCATATCTGATTTTAGGTGGCAGGTAATATTTAACCTGAGATTTAAAGGAAGCTAGGAATTCTGAGATGTTGAAGGGAACAGAAAGTACAATGGCATCATGATGAGAAATTGTGTGTCATTTGTGAGGAGCAATAAGAAGGCCAGCTTGCTTAGACTGTATCATGCACAAGATAGATTAAAGTGCAATAAAGCAGCTAAGGGAGATTGAATCCAGTTTGTAAAGGGCTTACAATGCCAACTACCTAGTTGGCAATATCCCTAGTTTAGTATCTGGCAATACCAGATGCCATGTCTGCTTGCTTATTCTTTTGTGTACATGAATATGTTTTAATGTTTGAACTCAATAATTTTCTTTCAAAGAGATTTCATTGGCCATCAATATCATAGGCATGAAAGGTGATTAAAAATGTCTGTCAAATAGACTTGTGTGTAGTCAACAAATTAACTGACCAATTGTATACTCAGTCTCAGAGTACTCAGTAAGTGACACATGAAAGTAGAGGGTGACTTTGGGGATGGTAAAGGAAGACAGAAACAAATGGTAACTAAGCAACCTATTCTTGCTCAAGAACCATTTTCCTGCAAAAAGGCTCCATTAGCAAAGTATTATATACTCTGAATCAGACTCAAGTGCAAGACAATGAAAAGGGAGGACTATCCAATAAGACTAAATCCTTTCAGCACAGGTTGCTAAAATGAACTACTCAAAGAGTCTGTGCATAGTTCCTACCCTCAAGAAGTTTATGATCAAATTAATGTGGTTCAAAATTGATATAGAAACTATTCTGAGATATTTTCCCATAGCCTACAGGAGCTTCATTCACATAAAAGAATACAAGCTAGTAATGGGAAACTCTAGAATGCTGGGAGAGTAGATGAGGGAGCCTATATTGAAAAGTTTTGTCACTTCCCAAAGTTTCTAATACAACAGAGCCTACATGTGAGAACAGGACGTAGAGCAAGGATGAAGAAAGGATATGGGACTCTGGGACCTGTAAGATGGTTGTGCTATGGGCTTTCCATGGGAAAGTAATTTTCTTTTTGCTGTTTGTGTAAAGTTATGATAATAATAGTTGAAAGCACATTTTTGGAGCAAAATTTAGGGACCTGTTCAAGAGGTCTGTCTCATCATAATGGTGAGGGAGACAATGCACAAAATGAAGCATGAAAGTGGAGAAGAAAAAAGATGTGAGGAGAAGTTGACATCTGGTTTTATGGAGGTCAAAGCAGGCAGAACAGTAGATGCAAAGTAAAGTAAGACATTGAGAGGAGCTTGGGAGTTCCCCCTAAAGCCCTCTAATCAGAGAGGAGAGGAAGTTGAGGGAGATAATGTCAATCAAGGCTTGAGTTAGTAGCATGGTGATGAGAATAGAAGTGATGAGTTTATCCTAGGAAGAACATCTTATTCCTATGTGTGTGTGTGTGTGTGTGTGTGTATGTGTGTGTATGCATGTGTACAGACAATTCCTGCTTTACATAAATGGACCATTTTGCAAATCTCCACATAACGTGATTTGTATATAAGTATTTGCCCCTTCCTACCCACTTTACTTAGTCTGTACAAAAGAATACATAAAATAATACTTTTGTGCAAGTCATAAAATGTACCAAAATAGACATATTAAGTACTGTACCATAATAATAAGTAGAACTTGAAATGAAATGTGAAAATAATGATAAAATATACACTGTGATGCACAGAAAAGTTAACATAATCATGCAATATTTTGCCCTCTTTCCATGAATCGAACCTAACCTTTATCATCAGTATTGTCGGTGTACCTTTTTTAGAAGGAATGGAGGGATGTTTTAATGGTGGCTCTCTCTTTTTCCTCATGAATCTGATAATAGTAAGCAATATAATTCTCAGCTAGTCTTTGAACTTGTAAAAGCTTGGAGCATTTGGGTTCATCTTTTTAATATAAAAAACTTTTTTTAAAAAAAATCATTCAGAATATGAAATTATTCTGCCAACTCTGTTGTTGTGAACTTTTCAGTTCAATTTCTGTTCCTAAGCTTCTTCTGCAATCTTTGCAGCTAATGGTTCAATGAGATCTCCATTAACAATTCTCCATAAGACTCAATCAACTCCTCCATGTTATTTTCATCCACTCCTAGCTCCTATTCTTATGTTAATTTTACAATCTTGTTATTTCTTTGAATGTTTCATCTTTATCAAATCCATGAAAATCAAAAATGAACTGAGTATAATTTTTTTTTAAATTCCCTTCATAGCTGTTTCTATTACCTCTTAGCAATATGCAGAACTGCTTGGTAAATATTATACGACTTCCAGAAATCGTTTGATGTTAAGTCCTTATCTGCATCCAAAGCCACAATAGCCTGGGCAAATGTAATGTGTAAATAATTTCACAACGGCTCCATAGGTTGTAATGATGAGGTAGTGTTAGAAGGAAGATAGACAACTTTTACATTTTCATGAAAATCATCCAGATGGGGAGGGTGATCTGGGGAATTATTCAAAGTGAGTAGAATCTTGAAAGGAATGCCTTATCATTATCATTACATAACCTTTTTTTTTTAACTTTGAGAATGAAGAAGACCATAAACTATTGTTCAAAGATGATAAAAGTTAGCTGGGATTTTCTGAGTGATAAACAAGAACAGGTTTTAATTTGAAAGTCCCAGATGCATTCCTTTCAAGCAGAAGTAATTATTTATCAAAGTTTTATGCCTTGACATAGTTTTTTCCTCCACCAATATGTAGGTTTAATATAGCATTCTTTTATATTAAAATAAAGGGGGTAGATTGGTCTACACTAAATATTTGTACCATCATTATATTAATAATAAATTATTTTTTTCAGGAATTCTGAGAACTTTTTTTTTTTTTTTTTGCTGCTTTAATATCTGGCCCAGCAACCATTCAACACGAGCATTATGAAAGCCTGTATGTTTTTTAAATTCTCTGCTCGAGAACACGAGTACAAACCTCAAGATGAAGTTCATGTGCTATCAATGACAATTTTTGTCCTTCTTCATATTTTCTAATTGTTTTGATTTTCATTTCCAAGTCTATTGGCTTATACTTACAAGATGATTCATTTTTCCCTTCAAGAGAATCCTTGCCACCAACCATGGTGAAAATAAGGGTAGCTGTTAAACAATACCACTGTTTGCAGACACAGAGGAACTGACTTTGTGATACTTCTTAGCTTCCCACCACTGTTTCTACTGTCTTCATTATACAGAATTTTATTATAAGCAACTGTTTTACGTAGGGAATTTCTTTTTTTTTTTTTGAATGGAGATTTCTTTCAGAATTATTTACCTAAAGTCAAATTGATGTAATGACTTTAGATAAGAGAACTGTCTTTTTAAGGAACACCTCAATTAGCATCATAAAATGAAATAGAATAGGAAGAGATGGGAAAAGTTTTCCTGCTATGAACTTCCTGACTGAGCTGAGTTTAATTAGATAAAGCTAAACTAAACTTTTAGATTACTATCCAGAAAGGGACAAGAGTAAGGGAGAGATAAAAGCAGCTCTCTAAGAGCTAGTGAGAACTTGACATACCAGAATATGTTCTTGTGTTAAGTGGAGAGCATATATATTAGGAATGAGTATTTGATCAACATTATTTAGTTCTCTTTTCTGAATAGGTCCATCTACTGGTTAGCAACATTTCCAGGAAATTAATTAGTAATAATTTATTTTTTAAAAGCGCTCCAAAGTGCTTGCAAAACAAATTGCAGTTATTAATTTCTTTCACTCTCAACACAATCCTGTAAGGTTTAAACCACAGGGTCTTTTCCACATTTAATAACTGAGGAAACTGGAGCTCAGATAAATTAGTCGATATGCCCAGTATCACATAGTTAAAAAAATGTCAGAGTCAGAATTTTAGAGTGAAAATCTTGATAGACTTGGAGGCATTGGATATTGTGTCATTGACTTCTTGTGTGTCCTTGTGTCAATCATTCAGTATCTTTAGGCTTCAGTCCTTTTTTTTTTTTTTTTTTTTTTTTTTTTTTGTTAAAAGGAGGAGTCTGAAATCCTATCTAGCTCTAATTCAATAGCCTTTGATCCTGTCATTTTCAAATCAGTCCTCCTGGTCTCCAAGACCATCCCTCCTTACAAGTTGATAGTATTTACACCCCTAGGTCAAGGCCACTTTTTCTGACAAAGCTATGAGCCAAAACAAAGCTAGAAGAGGAAGGTGAAAAGAGAGAAAAGCTAAGATGATTTTTCATGGTGGGAGAACACTGTTTTTCCTCTGCTCTTGCTCTCTAGGGACTAGTTACTTGTGCTAGACACCTCGGTCTCAAGAGGACAGTCAGATACATGGCCACAAAAGCAATCAAAATTTGAGGAACATTTCATATCATCCAACCAAAATGTTCCTTTTGACAAGCAGTAAGAACATTTTCTCCAAAGGTAAAAAATAAATAAATGAAAAGGTCTGCAGATGAAGTATGCTATTTATAAGTCATGTCAGGGAATACTTGCTTTCAGCCACTGGAGAAATGAGTGCTATTTAAATAGCTTTGAGTTTATGCTCTTATAATTGGATAGTGGTATCATACATATTTCCTTCCAAGAAAAAAATTAGAGAGTTTGATGTTCAATCTGTAACACACCATGAAATATTAGGGAGCATAAAAAAGACTTTGACTTACTATTCATTCTTCATATATCCCTGAATGTCCTTCTCCTTTCTGAACCTCAAGTTCTTCATATTTATGGGCTTAGATGGTCCCTAAGGTTAAGGGGAAGCTAGTTGGTGAAGTGAATAGAATGCCAGGCTGGGAGTCAGGAAGACTCATTTTCCAAATCCAAAAATTCCATATTTTATCTATTTCTTTAATATTTTATCCAGTTACATTCAAAACAATTTTTAAACATTTTTTAAAATTCTTATGTTCTAGGTTCTCTCCTTTACCAGCACCCATGATTAAGTAACCACATTTGAAGTTATGCAAAACATTTCCATAAAAGTTAAGTTGTGAAAGAAAACATAGATCTCCCACTCTAATGAAAAAAAAATGCTCAAGAAAAATCAAACTGAAAAAGAGAGAGAAAGAAAAAGAGAATGTTTCAATCTGTATTCAGACACAATCAGTTCCTTCTCTGGGTATGGATAGGATTTTCATCATAAAACCTTCAAAGTAATCATGGATTATTGCATTACCGAGAATAGCAAAGTTGGTCATCCCAGAACATCACTATTATTTTGTATAGAATACATTTCACTTTTCTTGGGTTCACAGAGGACTTTCCAAGTCTTTTTGTTTTGTTTTGTTTTGTTTTTCCTGAGAGCATCCTGCTCATCATTTCTCATAGAATAATAGTATTCCATAGGAAAATAAAATACACCACAGTTGATTGGCATCTCCTTTGGCATTTCCAATTATTTTGCCCTGAGAAGAAAGCTGCTATGAATATTTGTGTACATATAGACCATTTTCCTTTTTAAATCTCTTGGTATTCATGGCTACTAGTGGTCTTGGTTTTGTTAGGTCAAAAGATATGCATGAATTTCTAAGCACTTTAGGCACAGATCATATGATCATTTATCAATTGGGATATGGCTGTTATTTTTTTTATAAATTTGACTCAGTTCTCTCTGTGTTTGGGAAACAAGACTTTATTAGACAAAGTTGGCTCAAAATTCTTTTTTTTTTACAATTACTATTGCTAACGTTATTTCTCCACATTTATTTTGTCCTTTCACCCTTTCCTTCCTCAAAAGTATTTTGATACTGAGAACTCCCTCTCCCAATATGCCCTCTTTTTATTACCCTTCCCCCACAGCCCTTTAAGTAGTGGCAAGAAACTGGAAGCTGAATAGATGTCCATCAATTGGAGAATGGCTGAATAAATTATGGTATATGAATGTTATGGAATATTATTGTTCTGTAAGAAACGAACAGCAGGATGATTTCAGAGAGGCCTGGAGAGATCTGCATGAACTAATGCTGAGCAAAATGAGCAGAACCAGGAGATCATTATACGTGACATAAGACTATACGATGATCAATTCTGATGGACATGGCTCTCTTCAACAATGAAATGTTTCAAACCAGCTCTAATTGTTCAGTGGTGAAGAAAGCCATATACACCCAGAGAGAGGGATATGAAATGTGGACCACAACATAAAATTTTCATGTTCTCTATTGATGTTTGCTTGCATTGTGTCTTCTTTCTAAGATTTTTTTTCTTGTAG